>LPNX011085333.1:774668-957008 GCA_001517045.1 Pseudotsuga menziesii
TCAAGGACATACCGAGTGGCTTGAATATTTCTGCCACATGACCCAGGTGTGTGAAAGGTGGAAACAAGTAGCATGCAACTCAAATGGTGCTAAAAAAATAGGTAAAGTGGAAAAGGGGTAGAAATAGGCATGTGTATAGATACTGAAGGTATTCCATTAGTGGAAGAAAGAATGTGGGAGAGGTTGATCTCTGAAAAGGTATGTTGAGGAATATCAGTTTCAAATGGATTCCGAGCACACTGGGTGGTTGAAATAGTTGTTGGTAAGTTGGTAGGAATGGTGACAGGACATACATATGTGGAGGGAGAGATCTCCTATTCAAAACCACTTTCAATATCCTTCACCTCAAAATTCGCAGGAAAGGGTGGATCAACTTGTTGAATTGGCTGGACTAGTAGAACTAGTTGTTCTTATAGAACTAGTTTTTATACCCTTTGGACTACTTGCGGTGTAGGTTGTGGAACTGCTGCATGTACTTGTACTTGTGGAATGGATTCTTCAAACTTCTCTCTCTTTGGTTGTCACAGATAAATGGTTGCTTGTGCTTCCACTTCTAAGATCAGTTTTTATAAAATATTCTTGATCTCTGCTGATCTGTTCAGTTCCTAAAGTGTAGATGACGGTTGGGATCTTGTGTGATATTCAACAATAGAATTTCCCTTATCCTTTGATTATTCAATAGGAGTGGAAGAGGAGTTGGCTAGTGACTCCTTTTATTATTTTTTATTTTTTTTCTTTTGGACATTTTCTTCCACTTTCAATTTGAGCTTCCTATATTGCAAAATTGTTGTCTTAAGCTCCTTTTGATACTAGAAGATAAATATTTTCTCCTGAGGTGTAGAAATTCTTCTCACCACCTCTAAAAAATCATTGGAACCTCAGTAAATTGAGTCATCAGGATTTTCCTTATGGAAATACAATGTATTCATGTGCTCTTGTACAAAGTGGTTGGCCAAAAATGACTTAGGGTTGTGCATCCTTTTAGGTTCCTCCCCTAAGTTCATTGTAGTCATAGGTTTTCCAATAATGTAAACATCTCTATAGTTTTGTAGATTCAGGAATCCAAAATTGACTAGAAACTTGGTCCAACACTTCCTCTTAGTCACTATAAGATTTGGGAAGACCCCATCAATCACAGTATGGAAAGATATCTCCTAGAGTACCATCCCATCTTGCACTATCATGGGAAACAGATGTACAATGTTTCCTCCCCAAATCTGGATTTAGCATAAATACTCACCCAAGTACCAATATCCCATGCTGGAGATTAGTTCCTTGGTCATGTCAGAGAAAGTGGGGGAATCCACTTTGAATTTATTTTGATATATCGACCCAATTAAATCATCACAGATGTCATAAATGTGAGAAACAAAGTTGTCCTCCCATAACGATGAGAAGTAAATTTAAAGAGGAGGTGAAGTACTGGACCAATTCCATTCCATTTCTGGGAATGGAGATGTCACACAGAAGATTTCGATTAGATAATCTGATAGGTAGAAGGAATTATTCCTAGATTCTAGATTCTTTTGATACTTCTCAATTTCATCCTTCAAGAAAACTAAGAGAATTTGCACCCAGTTGAAAGATTCACCTGCTGTCAAGACATTATGAGCGAGGGGTGCCCATTCTACTTTGAACACAGTACAATTGGGTAACCAATACAACATGTAGATCATGATTTCCAATAGAAAGAATGGCTTCCTAAACCAATATATTGGATGGTATTAATTAGGCCTTGGGATAAACTCAGCAGGGTTATCCATCCATGATTTAATTATCTCTTCAAAATTAAACTAGGTCATGGAATCTTCAAGGAATTGTGCATTCAACATTTATTTTGGTTGGTTGAGGGATTATTCTCTTGCAAATACCTCATGGTGAAAATATGATAGTTGGGTATGTGCATGATCCTTAAAATATCACTCTTTAGGGTTTGCGTGGTCAAGTTCCTACTTGATCGGGTCTGTGTAAGACATGAATGGAGGTCTAGCCATGATACAGTTGAGTTTGGATTTACTGATGTTGGTGTAAACTGACTAGTAATGGGTGATGTCAAAAACATATTCATTATCGAAATGCAATAAATTCGGGACCATCCCAGGTAGTAGGGTTCCAACACCTGTCCGCTAGTGTCAGAGAAGAGACAAGTGTTTGGGTCCTTACTCTTCTACTCATTCAGAGTGGTCTTAGACCTTGTAGTTGTTGAAATGTTTGCAGGATGGGAGGTAAATTATGATAAAAATTTGGGGACCATAATTAAAATTTTCCCAAGATACAAATAACCAAATTGAACCAATAAGAACCGAGAAATTCGAGAAACTTACCTGTAGATATATTGAAATCAGGAAGATTTGTGGGCCTGGTGAGAAAATCACAGTAAAATCTTAGTGCGTGTGAAAATATAGAGTTGAAATGGTTAACAAATCTTAAAATTCAATTGATTTAAATTATCCAAGTCCAACAACGAAATAGATCTACGTCATAGATTTCGAAAAAATCAATGGTGGAGATTAGAGAGGGAAACCAGATTCTGGAGATAAACTTTAACCAATTTATGCAATTTTGATTTCCACAATCCACAATTGGAATTATAGGTTGCAATAATGAGAGATGATATTTTCAACCAAAATTGGATTTCTTAACTTCCAGAATACGCAATCCACATTGCGGATTGCAGAATTGCGAGAACACAATTTTGCAAGTTTATTATTTATTGAGTTTTTCGATTTCCGTAATCCGCATTGTGGGTTGCGAAAATGTGGAATAGAAAATTGATATTTTATTTGTGAAAATATTTCCTGACATTCGTAATCCGCATTTGTGAGTTGCAGGGAAACAGGAAAACATTTTTCAAAAAATCTAAAAAGGACTTTTTTTATCTGCATTGTGGATTGTGGAATGTAGGTTGTGGAAAAACAAAAATAACAATTAAAAGAGATTTCTTTTACAATCCACAAAACCAATAAAAACAAGGCTTTGATGAAATTTATTAAAATCCAAAACATAGTACTTACAGTAAGAATGAATAAGATCCCATGAGCAAAATCATAACCATAAATGTTACCTTAGTGAATGAATGGGCTCCCATTTTAGTAGGTAAAATGGGATCTATTGCTGCCAACAAAAAATGGTGACTGACTAGGTGAAGCGGTTATCTTTGTACAAATCATCCGAAGAATTTCAAACAAGATATGTTAGTTAGAAAAATATTTGAGTCTATAATCTACAGTGGGTTCATAAGAGTACAACCAGATCTAGTGGAAGTAATGTATATAATTGTTGTCTTTCAAACAAAAAATCACTGATAATGATACTTAATAGATGAGATAAGTTCAGAAGTAACAAGGGATCCTTGTAAGTATGTAAGCAAAGGAGGGAAGCTTGTGATAAGCCTTTGATATTTTTTTATCTATTTCAAGACCATCAATGAGTAACCAACTTGAATGAATATTTTTTATTAGTGGGTATATACATAAATTTTACACACACACACATATAAAGAAATAGAGCCACAAATTATTTGAAACAATACCACTTCCTTGGTAAGGAGCAATGCCATACACAAATCCTACCTGGAAATTGAACAAGATAGCTCTGTCACAAAACTTGTCTTTTACTTTTTACACTAAAATAAATTGTCATGGATTGGTAACCACCTATTGGTAATTCCAGTCCAAAATAGGACCCATGACCATGGTCAGGAGGGATCATGAGAAGACCCCATCTCCTTGAATACAACAAGTTCCAGTTAAAAAAAACAAAAAAACATTAATTGCAATGTAAATTGCAATCCATTACCCTAGCTTGGTAACCATCTAGTGGTAATGTGATTCACTAAAAATGCGTATTAACATGATAGGTTGGATTTTGATAACACCTCCTATCTTGCAATTCACAATTATTTAGGTGGTTTTATTTAGTCTCAAGGTGATCAAGGTGAGATCAGAAAAGAACAAAGCTTGAGGAGGCTATAAATATTTACTGTGAATCACCAATGAGGCATCTGAGAGAAATACCAGACTTCTCCTAAAATATTAATCATCATTATGAGGGTTTGTAAAGATAGTTATCCTAGGAGGGGAAGACTTGATTTAAATAGTTTCCATAGATATTTGATTGTATTCCATGAAGGCACTATTTCAAATATAAATCAAGTAAATTTTTTCTGACATATCCATCTTGAAATCCTTAGTAATTTTTTTTGAAGATGAACCACTCACCAACTGTAACCAAATTCTATTTTAATACCATGTTTTGTGAAAAAAGTAAAAAAAAAAGAACTCAATAAAAAAATAAAACTAACCAAAAAAATCCAATCAAAGGAAACACACCTATGCACATATAAGAAAATGCTTATCTTAAACAAAGTACCTTTTGTAGAGATGGATGTTCACTGGATAGGTCTTAGGGATGTTAGAATAGTAGAGTCAAGCTAAACTAGTTAACCTATATAAGCAACCAACAACATACCATAAAACATAAGAAGATGAAAACAAAAGGATAAGAGAACACTGATATACGTGGTTCACCCTAATGGGTTACATCCATGGGAAGGTAATCTTTTATTATCCCCAGAATGTCTTCTCTAATGTTACAAGAGAGAAAAGCACAAATACCCCAAATAATATAGATGATGTACAACAGTGTCACAATAGTACCACTATTACATCAAGAATACATGATATGTAGAGACTCACTTGACCCTATTATATACTAAGAGATGAGGAGGAATTACTTTCACATATTGCATGTGGGATAATATAATTCTCCAAAATAACATATTTTAACTACACAAGTAAATACAACACCATATAACTATGGGTTAAATGTATTACTCTTTTACATAATATTGTAGACAACTTATGACATAATACAAAGACATTATTACCTTCCAAGGAATAGAATATATTCGAAAACTCCCCCTTAATAATGGCTAGGAGAAGGGCCCATACTAACACTAAGGAAGAAAGGAGTCAGTACTACTCCCCCTTGATGACAACTTTCCGCATTCCAAGAAAGGAACGAAGGTGCACAAACTTCACCGCAGTGAAGGATTTGGTGAAGATATATGCTTCCTGCTACTCGGTAGGACAATAGTGAAGTGAAAGAATACCATTTGCCACCAATATGTGAATGTAGTGAGTGTCAAGGTAGAGATGCTTTGTCTTGGAGTGATATACCAGATTATAAGCAAGATGGATTGAACCCTAATTGCCACATTTCAATGTAGTGGATGATTTCGGAGCCAAACCAAGATCTGTAAGAACATGTCATAACCAAATTGTTTCTTTGGCTGCTCTATATTTTGATTCACATGAAGATAAATAAATAGTCTTCACCTTCTTTCTCAACCAAGAAATTATACATGAACCAAGTTGAAATACATAACTTGTAGTAGACTGTCAATCAGAACTGTCACCCTCCCAATTAGAATCTGTGTAAGCAGAGAGTGAAACTGTAGTACTGCTCAAATAAAAAACACCATAGTGTAATGTCCCCTATAAATATCTTAGAATCCTCTTAGCTTCCTGCCAATGACTTTCATGAGGTTGCTGCATGAACCTAGAAACCAATCTAATTGCAAAAGAGAGCTATGGTCGACTGTGAGTTAAATATATCAAACTGCCTTCAAGCACCTACCATACGCGAGATTTGAAGACCCAAGAAATAATGCAATAAACCAAGGTCAGTCATTTCAAACTGCTTTTGAAGATCACTTTTTAGATTTTGAATTAAAGTAAGTTGGCTGCTTGTGATGATTAGATCATCTACATATAAAAAAACAATGAGAATATTAGTACCAAAGTTCTGAACATACATATTTGGATCAGATATACAATGCTTAAAACCATTCTTCATAAAATATACATCAATTTTATCATACCAAGCCCTAGGTTCTTGTTTGAGACCATATAAAGACTTGTGTAATTTACATACTAAATTTGATGATTCAGCATTAATAAAACCAGGAGGTTGTTGCATATAAATTTCTTCATTAAGATCACCATTTAAAAAAGCACTTTTCACATCCATTTGGTTTATTTCCCATTTATAAGATGAAGCAATAGATAAAATGGTTCTTATTGTATTCATTTTAGCAAGAGGAGAAAATTTTTCATTATAATCTATACCTTTAAGTTGATTAAAACCTTTTGTAACTAACCTAGATTTATACTTTTCAATCTTTCCTTCTGCAGTGAAATTAGTTTTTTAAACCCTTTTACAACCAACTAAATTCTTACCAACAGGAAGAGGAACAAGAGATCAAGTCTTGTTCTTCATAAGAGACTCATACTCAGCAGTCATAGCTTGTTCCCATTGAGGTTTACCTTGAGCTTGAGCATCGTTAGATTTTTAACATTAAGCTAGCATTATATTAGGATCTTTAACTGAGAGAATAACAAGCACATCAATCAAACACAAGAGACAATGAACACAGTTTTTTTCCTTGGGGAAACCATAAATGGAGAAAACCCTGCAACTTTCTCAGAGATAGAATCAGCATCAAAAGTAAAGCCCCAAAACAGTAAGATGATCCCCCTACAGCAGTAACCTCTTTCTTCCTAGCCCAAGTGTCTTCTTCTTCCTCAGTTATGCACTACAACTTAGTGTGAGTGACTATGTGATAAATAGAGAGGTGAGCTCTCTATTTATACTAATTCTTGACTTGACAAAACCCTACTAGGGACAACTTCTCTAGGAGAGTCTAATAACCCTAGTGCCCCGGAACTACAGGGACTTTAACCCTTGATCAATAGGAGGGTTACCCACAATGACTTGACATGACTTATTTACATTATAGAACCTTCCTATAGGAATATTAGGGCATGACATGACTCAAATACATTATAGACACATACTGAAATAAACATAGGGGTACAATACATAAGATATACAAGTGAATACATTCCAAAGTTACAATTACATCAACACTATTTCTTAACTAGGAAGGTATTCTCTCGATACAATTTATCAACACAAGTCTTCTTCTCTGTATCATTTGGATCATCATCGATTCCTTGTCATCTTCAAGTCATCTTCATCTTCAAGTAATATTCATCTTCGAGTTATCTTCATCTTGAAGTCATCTTCATCTTCGGATCTGGATCATCACCACTGGATCTGGATCATCACTTGATCTAGATCATCATCACAGGATTTGGATCATCACTAGAGCATCATCTCTGGATCTGGATCATCACTGCTATATCATCATCACTAGATCATCATCATGAGTGCTATCTCATGATTCTTATCGTCACAAGAAGTTATACAGAGCCAACCCTTTTCATGCTGGTTGTAGGCCTAGCATCCATGTAGGTCTTCTTCAATGCTTATATCTGACACCAAGTCATATTGGCCTGCCCAGCACTTACATCTAACCATGAGAGGAACACATCCAACACCATGTCAAAAAGGCATGCCCAACACTCACATCTAACCATGTAGGAAAACATCTGTTATCTACCTAAATGGTACTTCTCCGTCCGAGTGCCGACATTCCTTATGTTGGCACACAAAAGGACATTTATGGATTGAAGTTTGACTAAAACACTATAGATGGGCATGTTATGAACTACATTTATCATCCATCTAGCTGGTTATTTTTAACTTTGAATATGTCAAGTTCTGTATGCGCCTTTTCCTATATGCAACTCGTGTACATACGCATCTTTTATTAAAGCATGTTGCGTGTTGTACACGAGTATTGGTAATTGCATCTCACATACAGATCTGTACGTGGGATTCCCTTAGAGAAACTCGTGTGTCATATGCAGGTTGCCAGTATTAATACCCGTGTACACCTTCCTTTAACATTAAAAATAATAAATCATGATTATCAAAAATAAAAGAGAGGGATCATTTCTCGTATTATTCCGCATGGTCCAAGAAAGAGATAACCTACCACCGATGCAGATGCCCATTCACATATTCTTAATGAGCTTGAATGGATAAATTAACTCAACAATCAAGTCTGTTTTGAACAAGTCAGACCTGGGCCTAAAGAAACTCCATAAGGGCGGGGAGTCCTATAAAGGGATAGCTTGTAAAAAGAGATTCAAAAGAAGCTCTATTTGGCGTGAAAAATAGATGAAAGGATACCCCTATACCTGAAATAGTTGCGGCATGAGTATCAAAGGACAACATGGGTTTTAAAGGAAAATACTCATGAAAGACAGGTCCTATCCATGGAAGAACAATGGTAAAAACAGGGAACTAATGGTTTATAATACCATAGTCCGTGGCAAAATGTTGATTTCTAAGGTTAATGTGGATTGAGTGTAGATGCCAAAAATGCGTTGGAAATGACAAAATGACCCTATGGGAGCAAAAAACACCTTATAACGATGAAAAACATGTTTCAAGGCAAAAAAGAAATATAGGATTAGTTGAATAGATTTCAAACTATAGGAAAAACCCCATTTTGAGAAATAAACTTTCTATAAATAGTTCAAAATCAAAACAAAACTCACCATTTGAATTTTTAGCCATAAGAAGCAAGATTTTATCTCTACCTTCATTCGATCATTGTGGAAAATCTAGTGGACGAAATCGAATTCCGCAAGTTGCAGGTAATCCTACACCCTGAGCTCTTCATTTTGATCCTACCAATTAATAATTTTGAGTCCTAATTTCTGTATTAAAAGCATCCTAAAGCATGTCACAGCACGTACGTAGGTTGACATTGTAAAGACTCGTGTACACACATTCTGTATGCGAGTTTCCTTCAGAGATAGTCATGTATAGTACGCGACATGTCTAAATAGACAGTCACGTGTACTGCGTGAAGGATAAAAATCTAATTATAGTCAAAAAAATTTAAAATTTTATATGAAATTAATGAATCAAATTACTTGTTTTGCTACGTGTGAAGATGGTGTTGGGATGGAGGGAAAAGGAACATGAAACAATGGACCAATAAGCACTCCAAAGTGCGCCCACCATACATGCATTGCGAATGAGTGGGTTATTAAAGTTCTTTTGTACATCACCCATGCGGGCCAATGTCTGCCTATTGGAGTTCATGATAAGCTATTGGGATCACAATTTGGGGATGTTTGACCTACAGGGTGAGACTTTGGAGATTACTACTGAGGACATGTATTTCATTACCAGTCTGTCACGATGAGGAGCACCGGTCAAGTTAGAGGGCACCAGCAGGGGTGGTGACCCTTTAAGTGTCCAGAACTACATAGATGTGTTTTGCACACTAGGTACCCAGAAGAGAGGGAGCCATGTCCCTATTGCACATATCCATGACTTCACATTACAGGTACTGACGAGCAGCATTGTGAGGATTGCAAGATCCTCTTCATTACATTTGGATACATGGAACCAAATGAGGTTGGCAGTGCATTGTATGCATGGTGCCCTCTATGATTGGTGTTCGGGAGTTGTCCCTATCATGAAAAGACAACTCTCCGATTACAAGAGAGGAAGGCGAAAGAACTTTGGTTATTCTATCATATTGGTTTCCTTCTTCGAGAGAGAGTACCAAGGTTGATCCCTTCCATACCTCTACCAGTTTGATCTCCACGTCAGTTAAGGATGAGTAGATGGGGAGACATCTTCCTTCATCAAGGAGGAGGAGATACAGTGCATAGTGTATACGATGATGATTTCTATATCTGGTGGGAGTGACAGCTACAAGCACTGGAGCAATTTCCATATGCCGCCATGGATTTTCGAGGTGACCCAGACCTTGTCCTCCCTCCAGGAGGAGCATGGGGAGAGCTAGGTAAAAAAAAAAAAAAAAATTTGTTATTTTTAAAATTTTTATGAAATTTAAAATGATTATATATACATATATGTACAAGTCTTAATCCTATAAACGTGTCAAAATGCAAATATTGGACCGGTCCACCCTGAGGGGCATCCACGCATGTTTGTTCATCCTGTCATAGGCAAAGACCTGAGGCTGATCAGGGTTCTAGAGGGGAAGCTATCCAAGCTTACCGAAAGAGTTCCCACCTTGCGGATAGAGCATATCCCAACCGCCATGCAGGAGTTCATTGTTGGGGTTCCACCTATCTGGTTACACCTTTTGAGGCGAGTAGCCATAGCAGTTCTGGTATACATAAATGCTGTGGAGGCTGCCGAAGCCGAAGAGGCTAAGGAAACCAGAGTACAGAGAGACCATGGGGACCAAGGTGGTCCAAGTGACCAGGGTGGTCCTGCTTAGATCTAGGACATTTTGATGGACTGCGATCCACATTTTTATATCTTTTTGTATATTATACAGTTGTGACGGGATCTAAGGATCAAACTCGACCTATCTATGGACATATATTTTACATATATATATATTGTTGTTGGTTTATTTAGAAGTGTTTTTTATGAGCATGCTGTACATTTTTATGAAATGTGTGTTAGATGCCAATCTAAAATGTAATTAGCATATGCATCAGTCAATGAATTCTGATTTCTTGGAATGTGATTGAATATAATAACTTCAAAATTTCTTTCCAATAACCAAATTTGCATGAACTAAAGTAATAGAATAGGATTTCGTACCTGATAAGCTTGATTGAGCTGGGAGACCACCAGCTGAGAGTCTAGATGGACCTCGAGCTGGGTGATACCACGTGACAAAGAATCCCGTAAGAGCTCAATTACAACCCTATACTCAGCAACATTATTAGAGGCAGGACCTAAACAAGCGCCTCCTGTGGCAACTAGTTGTCCTGAGGGAGAGTAAATGATCCACGCTGCTGAAGCTAGATTACAAGTGTTGTGACTGGTGCCATCTGCAAACCCTATATACCTTTCAGAAGACATCTACAACAACCAGCAGATGGTATAAAAACAAAACCAACAACCTAATGTACATAAAAATACATAAAATTACAAGAAAAAGTGCTAAGCCTAAGCATAGTACTTCTTCAGGTAGAGCCCATTTCTAGGCTTAGGCAGCTTATTCCCATCAAAATAAATTAACTCATATGCACCCTTTTTCAAGACTTTTGACACAACATAAGGTCCTAACCACATGGCCTTGAATTTTCCTGCCCTGAGGGGTTCTTTGTCTTGGTCCCAAAGAAAGACAAGTTCCCCCTCAAAGAAAAGCCAAGGTTTGACTGATTTATCATATTGAGTTTTTACCCTATTCTTATGAGCTTGAATAGCAGTCAGTGCATCTCTATGTTGTTCATCGAGGTGTTCTAAATGTACCAGATGTTCCTCAAGCTCTGTCCTATCAGGTAACACGTGAATAGCTATCTTTAGAGACGGGATTTCACACTCAATCGGGGTAACTGCTTCCACTCCATGAACGAGTTGGAAGGGGGAGAAACCCATAGTAGTTTTTACGTTAGTTCGATAGGCCCAAAGAGAAGGATATAGCATGACGTTCCAGTTAGAATGGGCTACAGCAATTGTACGTTTAAGAATAGTCTTTAAAGTCTTGTTTACAGCTTCAACCTGACCATTTTCTTGCGGATAGTACGAATATGAATGTTCTTGTATGAATCCGAGCATAGTGATCAGTTTCGTCATCATGCTATTTTGGAAATAACTGCCATGGTCAGTGACAATCACTTTTGGTATACCAAACTGTGCTATAATCTGATTGAATATGAAGAAAGCTGTTGTTTCCCCATCGGCTTTAAAAGTAGGCATTGCCTCTGCCATTTCATAAAATAGTCAACAGCGACAATGATGTATTTATGCCCCCTAGTTTAGTCTAGGTTGCATTTCATGTAATCAATCCCCCATTTCATAAAGGGGCCTACCAAGACAACGGGAAATAATGGAGTAGGATGTGACCACATTTTCCTGGTGTAAAATTGACAAGGATGACAGCGCTTCACTGCTTCCACACAATCTTTGAAGATCGTGGGCCAGAAATAACCAGCACGTAGTATCTTCTGGGTCGTTGCTAACCCAGATAAATGACTCCCACATGCTCCGCTATGGGAATCATTCAGGACAATCTCCGCTTCCTCATGGGAAAGCTATTGACGCAAAATGGAATCTACCCCTCTTCGATATAATGTATCTCTTAAGATGAGGTAGTTCTTGGCATGAAGGTGTAATTTACGTTGTTCCTCCTGTGAGGAATCTGTAGGATACTTCAGAGTCTGGAGATATATAAGAATATCCCCATACCAAGGATCAGAGGTGGAAATCAAGAAGATGTGCTCATCAGGGAATGAGTCATCTTCAATGGCTACATCTTCTTCAATAGGAAATTCTGCTATAAGTTTAGCAAAAAGTAAGGACTTCTTAGACTTGGCGGAATAAAAATCCAAGTCAAACTCTTGGAGAATGACTATCCATTTGTTAAATTTTCCCCCAACAATCCGTCGGGATAAAACATATTGAAATGGATTCACATCTGCCACTACAGTTGTGGTCCTCAGTAAAATGTAGTGACATAACCTCTGAACAGCATAAATAGTCGCTAAGGTAATTTCTCAACGTGGGAGTATTTAAGTTTAGGTCTAGCCAAAGAACGGCTAAGATAGTAAATGGCATGCTCTACAAGCTTATCATCCTCCTGGACTAGTACTACCCCAATGGTCGACTCAGACGCGACCAGATATAATATAAAATCCCTAGAATAATCTGGCGGACGTAATAAGGGTGCCGACAACAAAGCTTTTCTCAATGCCTTGAAAGCAATTTGTGTGGTTTCATCCCATACAAATGGTGTGCCCTATTTGAGCAGACGCATGAAACCCTTAGTAATCTTGGCATAGTCAACAATAAAACGTTGGAGAAAATTAGAATTTCCTTGCAGGCTTTGAAGTTTCCTGATAGAATGAGGAGGAGGCATATTTACAATGGCCTCAACTTTTAATGGATCCATCTGGATGCCTCTACTAGAGACAATGAACCCAAACAATCTTCCTGACTCGACATAGAATACACACTTGTGGGGATTCAAGCAGATTTTATAATGTTTGCATCTCTCAAATATCAACCATAAATGATCTGGATGTTGGATCCTCTTACGAGAATGTGCAGGCAGATCATCAAGGTATGGTTCGACAATGGCTTTAATATCATGGAAGGCAAAGTTCATAGATCGTTGAAAGGTTGCCCCAGCATTTTTCAATCCAAAGGGAATTTTCTTGTACGCAAAGGTACCCTAAGGAAAAATGAAAGCAGTTTTATGTTGGTCTTCCGGTTTTATTTGAATTTGATTATATCCAGAGAAACCATCCATAAACGAGAACACCTCATTTCCTGCACAAGCATCTATAATCTGGTCTATAAATGGCATGGGATAGTTGTACTTAGGACAGGCTTTATTCAGGTCTCTAAATTCAGTACAAACACGGATAGTCCCTTGCTTCTTATCAACAAGAACAGGGTTGGACACCCATTCTGTCAAAGCTATGGGATAGATAAAACCAGCCTTCAACAGTTTTTCAACTTCAGCCTTCACAGCCGCCGCTTTGTGCGGGTTAACTAGTCTTAACTTTTGTCGAACCAGTTTGGCATCAGGATATGTTTGAATTTTGTGTTCAACAATCAATGGATCAATGCCTGACATCTCCTCATATGACCAGGCAAAGACATCATGGAATTCCTTAAACAGGGTAGTATAGATAGCAATCTCTTCAAGAGAGCAATTTGCACCTATGTATATGTTTTCCACGACATCAAGGTTTACAGAGATGTTAATAGGTATAGTGGCAGAAATATTTGCCATATTCCCCTCGGCAAACATTCCTTCCCCGGGTAAGGGATTGATAGGTGTATCAACATCTTCTGATAGTCTCAAATGAAACTCTTGATTTTCTATTACGCTTAGTTTTGGAAGAAAATAGGATCAATGGTGAAGATCCTCACAAATCTTACCACGTCCACTCATGGCTTCCAAAATGGCTTCATTAGAAGGTAAAACCATGTCTAAACAATTGATAGAGTGCAAATATTTTTCTGCCCATGCGAGAGAATAGACTTCTTCCATATATTCCGAGACTGTTAGAGGATCTGGAATAGGATCAACAGTGGTTTGAGTGATAGCTTGGTAAGCCACTTCCACTACTGATAAGGGCACCTCTGGTTTGTGGGGGGAAGGGAGAACCCAAGGATCAGTCGTATTGACAACCATAGCTATGGACCTCCACACACTAGTAGAACCAATATAATTAACCGGGGCTGGAAGATCAAATGTGCCCATCAGTGATGTGTACATTCCAGCCCCTAAGATATGTGCAGCAGGTTTGACCTGATCATCCAATGGCACAGTGGACTCATTAGACTCTAAATGACCTTTTCGAGTAAAATCAAGTTGGTCAATAGTAACCAAATTTCCCTCATGTGGAAAAACCTATACATGAAAAATGACCGGCCCAATAGCGGACATTGCATAAGTCCAGTTTCTTCCCAGAAGCAAATTATAGTCCAAAGGAGCATCAATCACTTCCACCTCAACAGACACTACTTTTCCTGCCAGCTTAATTTCAAAATCCGGCAAGATACCATGCATATGGAAGGACCTTACATTGAAAGTATTAAGTAGAGTGTTTGATGGGACCAGCTCTATGGATCTGAGAGCTTTCCAACAGGTCAAGGACATAACGCATGTAGAAGCACCCTCATCAACAACTGCCCTTCCAATGGTCTTTCCACCATGGATGACATCTATTGATAAGGATAAATGGTAAGGTAGGCTAATTTTAACATCTGACAAATGAAATTTCACCATGAGACTCGATGAGTCCATGCTGCCTAAAGCTGCTAAGAGGGCATCCCATTGGGTGGGACAACTTTGTAACACCTTCAAAGCTGACATTGCACACGGGTTTTGGGCTAAATATTCAACCATGTAGTAGTTTGAAGTAGCCCTAGCATTAGGGTTATGCAAGGTATTCTTGAAGACACCTTTCAGTATCTTTGGCATAGTTTCAGCAGGTTTCTCTATCGTGAGAGGGTTAGAAGTTTCCCCTACATCTTTACCCTTCTCAGAAATCTCTTTCTCATAATTTTTATTCCTCGTCTGTAACAAAGTCGAATATCGAACCATGTTGATATAGTTTGGGTCAGGGGCATTTTGAGTGCCCCCTGCTACATTAGAAGCTAGAGAGAGTTCTGTCCTTGGGGAAAAGGATCCTTTAGGACAGCCGGCTGTTGAGCTTTAAGCAGCTTCTGGGCTTGTTCTATAAGGGGAAAAAGGTAAGTAAGGTGGTCCTCATGGCACAACTTGCATGGGAACTGAACCTTCTTATTTTCTTTCTTCCCCCCATCAGCATTATTCATGGGCTTCTGCTTGTTTTGGTTTTCCTCTCCTTTCTTTCCTCTCTTTTTCTTCCCACCGGGCTGCTGATTGCCCTTCTGAGAGGTTTGTGCAAAAACATTTGCACTCTGGGGGGAGGGGGAAGCTTTTGCTTCCTCCATTGTAGACTGCTTGATAGACAACTGATGAAGTTGCTTAGCCAAAGACTCTACGGTGGGAGAGTTAATGGACCCAAACACACCATCAGCATGGGGTCCAGGCTTAGGCTTCTCCACATCGTGCATAGGCCTCGGTGCCTCAGGGATAATCTCATACAAGATCCCAGATTGTTAATAAATCAAATCCAATTGCTAGGTCCTGAGAATGGCTTCTTCTTCATTCATCACTCCTGAGGTGGATACGTCCTTAGATATGTAGGGCAACAGGGATTTAAGGAACCACTCTAAAAGGAACTTAGGAGGGATAGTGGCTTTTATAAGGCTCTTTCGCCTCCTCCACTCTTGGATATGATCTGAGATGTGGGCAGCCTTGTTCTACCTAAAGGTAGATAACAAGTCCATTCTGAAATCGTATCGGACCAGAAGCTGAAAGTGGATAAGAAATGCACTAGCCAAGTCCCAGAAACTACTAAAAGTAGCAGAAGGCAATTCAATATACCATTTTGCCGTGGTACTTGTTAAGGTTCTTTGGAATAGCCTCAACTTAACTGAATCTTCATTCAGTGAATTTGAAGAACACCATAAATGGAATGTGGTGGCATGAGCCCCAAGATCTTCACCAACTTTTCCCTCAAATCTAGGGATGTCCTATGGAAATTTGGTGGGAACAGGTGGCCACGAGGGGTCATGCCTCACCGAGTCATTCATCAGCTTTGACAAATTTGGCAAGTTTAATGTTGCCAGGAACAAAAGTTTGGGTCGAACCGAGGCACTAAATGTGCCAGCCTAGGGATTAGAGGGACTTGCCCCGAATGCCCATAGGTAAAGGTGGGGTTTCCCCCTGCCACCGGTTGTGAAGTGGGTAGATTACTCTGAAACAGATTGCATCTGTAAGCCATAGGATTGTGTGTGGGAGGTGTAGTATAAGAAGTTTGGGCCATCCCAATCAGAACTGGGGTCTAAAAGATAGAAGCTAGTATCCCTCCGCTAAACAACAAAAAGGGGGAGCTCATAAACGGGGCCGAAATCGGAGTTTGGAAACTTTTCCCATAAGAGGTATTGTTCCCAAAATGCACTCCTACATATTAAGGTGATGGGCCTACGTATGGACTGGATGGGGGAATGTGTCCCCCATTCCAAGGAAATCCTTGGACGAACACTGAGGATCCTAATGGACCACTCTGGGTAGTGTATGGAAAGGAAGAAGGAACAGTAGGTATACTGGGAATCCCAGTAACCATATCACTAGAAGTACCTGCTAAGTTTGAGTGAACCGGTGGTTGGACCACCCGGCTCACTGGATTCAAAGGTGTAGAAGGTACACTATATCTTGGGGCACTTACCGGGGGAGTTAGTGCCTCTTCAACCGGAATGGCTGAGGTGAATACAAAAGAAATTTCTTTCGTAGAAGATATAATCCTACCCATAGGGACACCTAAAACAGGTGAATCAATAAGTCTAACCTGAACGATCACAGTATCATTTAAATCAGTAAAGGTTGTGTTAAAATTCCTTGCAAACTCATCAGCCTGCAAGTCTTCTATCTTAACTGTATCTAGATCAAGATGGTTAGCTATAAGTTATGGTTCACCTAGAACTTCACTTACTCCTACCAGTTCAAATGAATCGTCTGTGTCCAATTTCCGCCTTTGGGGTAGAGGTGGAGGTTCCAATGTGACGAGAGGAGGAACATTTCGCAACCTTCTTGACCTTCTTATAGGTTGGTCCTCCATGATTGAAAATTTTGCAAATCGAACCCTAAGGCCAACTAAACACAGGAAAAACCATAGAGCATATGCTATAAAAAATCCAAAAGCCTCAAACAATCAAACAAGGGGGAAATATATTATTTCTCGAAGAAAGCTAAAGAACGATTACTTGGTGTCCTTGAATTGGTTCTTAGGCATAAGTGGAGGAATCACCCACTGCCCTCCCACACTTACAACAAGGGTTACCTTCCAAGCCCATCCAAGGTGAACCAGAAATAGCCTTCTAGTTTACCTAGGTATGAACCCTAAATGTCAAGAGACTAAAGGCTACCTTAGCTATACCAACAGTCTAGGGGGACAGTCGCAAGCCTAACTCATACGCATGGGCAGGGTAGCTGAGCCCGAAACTCTGTCTAGGACAGAATCTCCAGATGTGTAAAAGTCCTAATTTACATTTTGAAAAGGAATCAGAGGGTCATCTCCTTATTCCAATGCCTCCACGTGGCCTCGTGCTTGACTCCCTTTTGAGAGGAGCTTCCTAGATACAATTGATAAAGTCAAGGATTTACCTAACGAAAGGTCCACTACGTCTGAGTTTTAAAACTTATGGGAAGTTTACACTTCCTAACCCACAAGTCTAGCCTAAGCTAGTAGATGAAAGGCCCCTAAAAAAAAAAATTACTAAATTTTTTTAATTATTGCGTTCATTTTAAAGGGCCTTTTCTTACTCAGAAGGAAATGGAGTGATGAACTATGGTATTTTTTACTCGATAAGAAATAAAAAGTATAGGTGTATTTTTCAAAGAAAATTTCCACTATTAAAGCAAACTTCTTTTTTCTTTTTGTAAATATAGATTGATGAACAAATGCAAATGATAAAGAGAAACTAAGTCTATGTTTTTGTAGTTTTTGAGATTATATTTTAAAACTAAAATGAAAACTACTTATGCAAGGGTAAATGAAAAAGCTTGAAAATGTTTTTCTTTTCACTTTTTAAAAAATGCTCAAACTCTACTATGCATCTAAAATGCACTAAACTTGAGTATACTTGGATCAAATCAACTGTATAAAATAAACAAACTGAAGTAAGCAGGTCAACAAAACTAAGAATCAACCAACAAAGGGAGACCGGGAACCCTAGCTTGGGTGTGTACAATGACAAGAAATCACCATCAAATCATAAAGGTAAGTGATAAACCAACCATTATCAAAAGATAGACTGGAAAAACAATGCCCAAAACCCTGATCACTGATTCGGACAGAGACACTTCAACCTATAACCGAAATAGGCCAACCTACTTCAGAATGCAAACAAAAGACAATGCAAACAAAAGAAACCCAAGGGATTTACAAGAAATCACAATGTGTGGCCACCAAGTTCTTCAGACTAATTGCACAGTATTCATAAAGAAATCCAACTAACAAACATGAATTACAAAATTACAGGGACAAGCAAACCCTAGCCTAAAAATCCCTATTTCCAGGCTTGTACACGACTGTGCACAAGGGCAACTCGCAGACTGTAAACGACTGTCCAGTAGAGCAACCCACGTATGTAGGCCTCTGTACATGACTATGTATGAGAGTAACCCATGTACAGGTACAAAATGTTTCTAAAAAAAAAATAAAAATCCACAAGGCTTTCAAACACTATGGTAAGCATGAACCAGGATAAAATACCACACACAAAATTCAGAGTAAAGACTGGTAAGGGGTGACAGAAACAACCTACAGCAGTCTGGGCTCCCCAATGGAATCACCAGTTCTGTTGTACAGGAATAAACACCTTATAACCGAAGGTCCGGGGTTACCAACATACTCATAAAACTTGCAGGAAATCGACTCTAAAGTACATAAAAGGAAATAGGAGGATAGAATAGACTCACCTAATACACGATGGTTGATCCTAGCTTTGTCCTCTTTAGATCTACTTCTCCTCCAAAGCCTTCAGGGATGCTTCTCCTTCACCTGACAAGAGCAAATCCTCCAAGTGCAAGATGATACATGTATATAAAACAGGTTAGACAAATCATATATAGAGTGCTTAATCATAAGTATTCATCAAACCATAATACATGGAAGACATACAAAGCACATATGGAAGAAGGATTCTCTTTATTAACAATAGTGAATAAGTTCATATTACAACCCAATGCCTGAGACAAGGACTCCTCTGCAACCAAAGGATTCTGAGTTCCACTACTCCAAACACTTCTGAATAGACACCACCAACATAACTTTGCTCTCTAAGTATTATATCTTAATACCCTCCCCAAGGCCTTTATTTATACTTAGTGAAATAAGGAAGTTTTGAGGATTGAGGAGGTTGAGACAGTTAAGACGGTTATGGTTAAGGGCTTAACAAATCTCAGATAATCACGATTTATTATTTTTAATGTTAAAGGAAGGTGTACGCGGTTATTAATACTAGCAACTAGCATATGACACGCGAGTTGCTCTAAGGGAAGCCCGCGTACATATCTGTATGCGAGATGAAATTACTGATACTCGCGTACAACACACAACATGCTTTAATAAAAGGTGCGTATGTACGCGAATTGCATATAGGAAAAGGCACGTATATAACTTGACATATTCAAAGGTAAAAATAACCAATTGGATGGATGATAAATGTAGTTGATAACATGCCCATCTATAGTGTTTTAGGAAACCTTCAACCCATAAATGTCCTTTTGTGTGCCAACATAAGGAATGTCGGCACTCGAATGGAGAAGTACCATTTAGGTAGATAATAACATCCCATAACCCTATCAAAAAGGCCCAACACTCACATACGATCATGTGGGAACACATCCCACAACCCTATCAGAAAGGCTTAGCATTTATATCTAGCCATGCAAGAACACATCCTGCAAAATTGCTAGAAGGGCTCGTCAGTTACATCTATCCATGTGAGAACACATCCTACAAACTTGCTAGAAAAGCTCTACACTTACATCCAACCATGCGGGAACACATCCTACAACCTTGCTAGAAAGGCTCTGCACTTACATCCAACCATGCGGGAATACATCCTACAACCTTGCTAGAAAGGATCTGCGCTTACATCCAACCATGTAGGAACACATACTGCAACCTTGCTATAAAGGCTCTGCACTTACATCCAACCATGCGGGAACACATCCTACAACCTTGCTAGAAAGGCTCTCAACCCTAGGTTGAGGATTCCTAGTAACTGACTAGGTGCCTCCATTCTCCAAGATAATGGCATCAGCCCTTATATATGATCAAGTGGGAACACATCCCCCAATCACATCAGAATGGTCATGCACTCATATCTGATCATGTGGGAACACATCCAATAGTCATATCAGAATGGCCCTCAGTCCTAGACCGAGTAGTCCTAGTAACTGACCAGGAACCTCCATTCCAAGAATGGCCATATCCCTTATATATAATCATGTAGGAACCAATCCTATAGTCACATCATAATGGCTTAGCACTCATATCTAACATGGAAGGAACCAATCCTCTCACCGTGATAGAATGGCTCAGCCCTTACATCTAACCATGGAAGGAACCAATCCTCTCACCATGTCAGAATGGTTCACAGAATCATCACTTCCCCTTGGAAGGAACCTCGATCTGGAGAACACCAAGATTCTCCTTGAAGTACTCAAACTTCACTCCGGCTAATGGCTTCGTCAACACATCAACTATCTGTTCGTCCGTCGCAACATACTAGAGCTTCACTGCTCCCCTCTGCACCATATCCATAATATAGTGATACTTGATCTCGATATGCTTCGATTTCTCATGGAACACCGATTTCTCCGACAACTTCACACAACTCTGGTTGTCACAATATATACAAGTACCATCTAACTAGAGATCAAATAAATTAGACAATAGCTTCCTTAGCCATACTGCCTCATAACTAGCTGAACAAGTTGCGACATACTCTGCTTCAACTATACTCAGTGCCACACAGGATTGCTTCCTACTAAACCAAGAGACCACACCTGATCCCATACTGAAGCAACACCTTGAAGTGCTATTCCTATCGATGGCACTACCTACTCAATATGAATCAACATAAACCTCTAGGTTAATCTTCTGATTCACCTCATACTTGAGCCCATAATCAACTGTACCCCTTAGTTACCTCAGAATATTCCTTCCAGCAATCAAGTGAACATGTCTCAGATTTGTCAAGAACTGGCTCAAGGTGTTCACAGCAAAGCAAATATATGGTCTCATGTTCATTAGGTACATTAAGGACCCAATCATCTAATGACACATTGTGGCATCAACTGCTTCTAATGAAGCATCACTCAATAGCTTCAGGTTCAATGCCATAGGTGTGGTCAGTTCCTTGTAGTCCATCATCCCAATTCTCTTCAGGATCTCTACTATATATTTTCCTTATCCCAGGGAAATTCCATCTGCATTCTGCCACACCTCCATGCCTAGAAAATAATGCATCATACCCAAGTCCTTCATTTCAAACTCGACAGTAAGCTTCCTCTTCATATCAGCAATCAACCCATCCATACCTCTTACAAACAAATCATCTACATAAAGTAGGAGCATCACTGAGTTGCCATCTTCAACCTTGTACTAAAGGTTGGAATCTGCTTTACTCTTGGTATAGCCCAAACTGGATAGAAAGTTGTCAATTCTATCGTACCATGTCCTGGGTGCATGTTTCAAACTATAGATGGCTTTCTTCAATCTACATACATGAGACTCCCTGTCATGTGTCTCAAAATTGAGTGGCTGCTCCACATACACTTCCTCTTCCACTACACCATTTAAGAAAGTAGTCTTGACATCCATCTGGAATATATTCCATTTCATCACTGCAACCAGAGGAAGTACTGATATGATGGAACTTTATCTAGCTACAGGTGCAAAAGTTTCTTCATAGTCTATTCCTTCTTTCTGGGAGAACCCACAAGCAACAAATATTTCTTTATATTTTTCTATGCTACCATCTACAGCATGCTTGATCTTGTAGATCCATTTGGAAGTTACAACTGACTTCCCTTTTTGTCTTGGGACAAAATCCCAAACATCATTCTTCATGATCGATTGATACTCTTCAATCATAGCATCCTTCCATTCTTTCCATTCTGCTGCTTCTTCATAACTGGAAGGTCCTTTATCGATCAAATCACATAATAATGCTACATACCTAGAGCATGTTCTGGTCCTCTTTCTTTCTCTATGATTCTCTTCTGGAGCCCCATATCTTTCTGCACCTTGGATAGCTTCTCGTACCCAAGCAGGTTTCCTCTTATGAGGATTCTTCTCCTGAGGTGGATCTATAGGTTCTTGAGGTTCTTCAAATTCTCGATCTTCTTCTTGATTTTCTTTGTTCATGGTTGTATCATGAATTATGGGTGCTTCTGCTTCTTCAGGTTCTTCAGCAGGTCTCTTTCTGGATTTGTTGTAAGCTAAGTCTTCATCATATTTCACACCCCTACTGATGTATGATCTTCTTGAATCCTGGGAAGTATATTCTGTAAGCCTTCGAGCTTTCAGAGTATCCCACGAATATACCCTTCTTTCTTGAAGGATCTAATTTTGTTCTCTTCTATTTTGGAATGTGTATGTACACTCGATAATTGAATATTTTGAGATGGCTGAATTTTGGTTTCTTACTGGAAAAGACTTCTTCAGGTGTCTTGTTCTCGAGTACTCTATGCAGAGTACAATTCTATACATACACCAGTGTTCTGGTAGCTTCTTCCCATAATCCATGGGAAGATCTTGATCATGAATCATAGCCCTTGCAGCTTCCATGATCATTCTATTCTTCTTTTCTACAACCCCATTCTATTGTGGATTATATGGAGTAGTTAACTCCCTCTTAATCCCTGAATCTTTGCATAACTATTTGAATTCATTTGAAGTGAATTCTCCACCATTATTTGATCGAAAATTCTTGATCTTCTTTTATGTGTGGTTCTTGATCAAGGCTTTGAATTCCTTGAAATTGCTGAATACTTCATCTTTGTTCTTCATCAAGTAAATCCATGTATTCCTAGAAAAGTCATCAATAAAAGAAACATAGTATACATACCTGCTTGATGAACTTGATGACATTGGACTTCATACATTAGAGTGGATGACTTCCAAGATTCCTTTTTCCTTGCTCTCGCTACTTGGAAATGTCTTCTTTGTGTTCTTTCCTTTCGCACATCCTTTGCAGACTCTGTCATGTTTTGCTTGAATTTCTGGAAGACCTTCAACAACTTTTCTTGCAAGTGGTAGTTCTCTGTAATGCATATGTGCAAGCCTTCTATGCCAAAGTTCATTTATCTCTACTGTGTCATGGACCAAGGATTGTTCTAGATGGCCCTTCAATTTGTATAGACCTCCTTCTTGTTCCCCAATCACTACTGCATCATTAATAGTCTTTCCCTTTGGCCACATGATAACTTTGCCATCTATGAATGCAATCCTTATGCCTTTTTCATGTAATGTAGATATGGAGAGGAGGTTCTTCTTTAGTCCTGGTACAAACAATACTTCCTTCATTGTTATAGACTTTCCAGAGTCTAGCTTATAGGAGGATTTCCCACTACCTTTTATTGGATACTGGTAGTCATCTCCAAGTTTCACCTTATGTGGTGATTCATGTTCTGATAGTTTCATAAAGGATTCCTTCAATCCTATCATATGCTTGGAATCCCCACTATCTATAAGCCAATCATTGCTTCCATGAGTAATGTTTCCCGTGAGAGTGGAAATCAAAACATATTCTTCATCACTTGAAGAATATTCACTTTCATATCTGGTTCTCTTTGTGGAAGGTTCATCATCCTCTGCAGCATGAGCATGATGTCTTCCGTTGTTTCCCTTCTTCTTATGGGAGTTAATCTTGTTTCTAGCACAGTATTTTGCAAAGTGTTTTCTTTCATCACATGTATAGCATCTTAATTTAGATAAGTCTTTTATAATGTTATCTTTCTGGTGAAAGGTCTTACCTTTGGAGTGATGAGAGTTTCTTCTACTTTTCTTGCAGTGAACTGTGAGAGCTTGATCTTCACTTCCCATCTTCTCTTCTCCAGCTGCTATCCGAGCTTCTTCTTGAGATCATTCTTCCCATAGTCTGTTGAACTTGACTAACTTCTTTCTGCCACAGATTCCTTGAATAAAGGAGTCCCATGATCTAGGGAGACCATTGAAGGTGGTCATTACAATCTAAGCATTTTTCACTTTTTCATCTACTGCTTCCATCTATTCCTTGATATGAGAGACGCTTGTAGAGTAATACTATATGGTCTCTGCATTCTGGATCTTTACATTCTTCAGTTGGTTTCTCAGAGTCATCTTTCGGTTTATGTTCTTCCCTTCAAACAATTTGGTTAGGGAATCAAACATAGATTTAGGTGTCTTTAGGGAGGACACCTATGGTTTGAGGTGATCCTTGATTGAATCAGAAATAACCCTTTTTTCCATAACCAACTTCTTCTTATGTAGGGTCTTAGCCTCATCTCCCTTTGGAACTGGAACCTCCTCACTGATATAGGAGTCTATCTCATTTTCTTCCAGGACCAGGGAGATCCTATACTTCTAGGATCGGAAGTTATCAACTCCCTCAATATTTTCATCTAGATTGGTATCATCAGACATCTTAAGTAAGAACTTCAAATGGAAATACAAAATATTTAGATCTTACCAGGTCAAGATGTCGGATCTGGATTTGGAGCTGAAATTCTGCAGTGTTGGTTCAGGAGCATATTAGGGTTTTTATTTTCCAGATTTCTATCCAACAAAATTATTTGATCTTGATCTCTAAACTTTGATTTTAAGGAGGAGATCAATCTAGGCCTGGGCTCACTAAAAAATTCCACTTCTGTGGAGAGCCCTAATTTCTAGCAGTAGTGTCGGGTCCAAAACTGAAAAACATCAGAATTGGATTCTGCTTCGACAGAAAGATGTGCCCTAGGGAGGAGAGTTATTCCAACCTTCTTTTGCTGAAAATATATGGAGAGAGATCCACAAAGTAGGAATCCCTAGTTCCCGCAGTTGTACAGTGTCTTCTTCTCAGGTTAGCTCTGATACCATGTTAGATTTTTAACATTAAGCTAGCATTATATTAGGATATTTAACTGAGATAATAAAAAACACAACAATCAAACACAAGAGACAATGAACATAGTTTTTTTACTCAGGGAAACCATAAATGGAGAAAACCCCGTAACTTCCTTAGACATAGAATCAACACCAAAAGTAAAACCCCAAAATAGTAAGATGATCTCCCAACAACAGTAACCTATTTCTTCCTAGCCCCAATGTCTTCTTCTTCCTCGGCTATGCACTACAACTGAGTGTGAGTGAGTGTGTGATAAATAGAGAGGCTATCTCTCTATTTATACTAATTCCCAACTTGACAAAACCCTAATAGGGCCAACTTCTCTAGGAGAGTCTAATAACCCTAGTGACCCGAAACTACAGGGACTTTAACCATTGATCAATAGGAGGGTTACCCACAATGACTTGACATGCCTTGTTTACATTATAGAACCTCCCAATAGGAACATCAGGGCATGACAACACTCAAGTACATTACAGACACATCCTGAAATAAACATCGGGGTACAATACATAAGATATACAAGTGAATACATTCCAAATTTACAAGTACATCAACAAGCATAAGAGGTAGGATCATCTATGGCCAAACTTTGGTCATAAGGGAAAAGTTATATCGAGTTATATGAGGGTTGGAAGGGTTACCGACCTCACTACTTGCAGATTTAAGAGTTTTTCGAGCCCAAATAGGAAGGTTAGAAGAAACAAAAATTTCTTTAGCTTCAGTACATTCATGTGGAATACTTGAAGAAGAGGGTGAACTAGGATCATCAATAGGCACAGAACTGTAAGAAGAAACCGAGATAGGAATAACAGGAGATAATGAGATATTCAGTGTAACATGAGGTTCGACAGACTAAGGTGGTGAAGATACTTCAACAAAGTGAACATCCCTTCGGATGATAACACTCTGAGTAGAGGTATCAAATAACCTCTAAACCTTAGAATCCTCAAAATAACCAATGAATATACATTTGTGAGACTTGGGATCTAACTTTTTATGTTTATCATCAGGAATATGAGCCCAACATTCACAACCAAACACCTTAAAGTTACTAATATCAGGTTTCTAAGCATTCCATTTTTCCTCATGGGTAACATGCTTAACGAATTTTATAGGAACTCAATTTGAAATAAAGTTTGCAGAACTTATAGCTTTAGCCCAAATTTTTTATTTAACCTTTTAGAATAAAGCATACATATAGCCATTTCAACTAAAGTTCTATTTTTCCTTTCAGCAACACCATTTTGTTGAGGTGTTTAAGGTAATGTATTTTGGTGTTGAATACCATGTTTGGATTGTTAGTTTTTATCAATCAAGCTAGAATTTGTTAGGAACTTTAACTGAGAGAACAACAAGTACAGCAATCAAACACAAGAGACAATGAACATAGTGTTTTTCCTCAGGGAAACCATAAATGGAGAAAACCCCACAACTTCCTCAAAGATAAAATCAGCACCAAAAGTAAAACCCCCAAAATAGTAAGATGATCTCTCGATAACAGTAATCTCTTTCTTCCTTTCCCCAGTGTATTTCTCTTCCTCAACTATGCGCTACAACTGAGTGTGGATGAGTGTGTGCTAAAAAGAGAGGCTAGCTCTCTATTTATACTAATTCCCAACATGACTAAAACCCTACTAGGGATGACGTCTCTAGGAGAGTCTAATAACCCTCGTGCCCTAGAATTGCGGGGACTTTAACCATTAGACAATAGGAGGGTTACCCATAATGACTTGACATGACCTGTTTACATTATAGATCCTATCGATAGGAACATCAGTGGCATGAAATGACATAAGTACATCACAAATACATCCTAGAATAAACATCGGGTTACAATACATAAGATATACAAGTGAATACATTCCAAAGTTACATATTCATCAACACTCCCTCTTAACTAGGAAGGTATTCTCTCGACACAATTTTTCAGCACAAGTCTTCTTCTCTGTATCATCTGGGTCATCATCAAGTTCTCATCATCTTCATCTTCAAGTCATATTTATCTTTAAGTCATCTTCATCTAGATCTAGATCATCACTGGATCTGGATCATCGCAGGGTCATCATCACTGGATCTGGATCATCACTCAATCTAGATCATTTTGGAGACATCATAACTGGATCTGGATCATAGCTCGATTTGGATGATCACTGGGTCATCATCACTGGATATAGATCCTCACTTGATCTGGATCAGTACCATAGGTGCTATCTCATGATTCTTCTCATTATAGTAATTTCTACAGAGCCAGCCCTTTTTCATGTTCTTTGTAGGCCTACCTCCTCGTAGGTCTTCGGTAGCACTTATATTTGACCTACTCGTTAAAAGGGACAGCACTCACATCTGACCTACTCGTCAGAAAGGCACAGCACTTACATCTAAACTACTCATCAGAATGGCATGCACTCACATATGATCTTGTAGGAACCAATCCTACAGTCATATCATAATGGCCCCCAGTCCCAGACTAAGCTACCTGGTAACGGACTAGGTGCCTCCATTCTCCTTTAGAATGGAAGTATCCCTTACATCTGACCTACTCGTAAGAATGGCTAGCACTCACATCTGACCTACTGATTAGAAAGGCACAACACTTACATCTGACCTACTCTTCAGAAAGGCCACAACACTCACATCTGATCTTGTAAGACTACATCTTATAATCATCTTAGAAAGGCCCTCAGTCCTAGACCAAGTAATCCCGGTAACTCGCCAGGCAGCTCCATTCCTAGAATGGTAATAGCCCTTATATCTGATCATGTAGGAACCAATCCTATAGTCATATCAGAATGGCTTAGCACTCATATGTGACATGGAAGGAACCAAATCCTCTCACCATGACAGAATGGATCAGCCCTTACATCTGACCTACTCATCAGAATGGCTTCCAGACTCGTCACTTCCCCTTGGAAGGGACCTCAATCTGGAGAACACCAAGCTTCTCCATGAAGTACTAAAAATTCATTCTAGCCAATGGCTTCATCAACACATCAACTATCTGATCGTCTGTCACAACATACTGGAGCTTCACTACTCCCCTCTACACCATATCCCTGATATAGTGATACTTGATCTTGATATGCTTTGACTTTTCATGGAACACTGGATTCTATGACAACTTCACACAAGTCTTGTTGTCACAATGTATACAAGTAGCATCCATCTGGAGAACAAATAAATCTGATAGTAGCTTCCTCAGCCATACTACCTCACAACTAGCTGAACAAGTTGCAACATACTCTGCTTCAGTTGTACTCAGTGCCACACAAGATTGCTTCCTGCTAAACCAAGAGATCGCACCTGATCCCATACTGAAGCAACACCCTGAAGTGCTCTTCCTATCGATGGAACTTCCTACCCACTCTGAATCATCATAACCCTATAGGTTAATCTTCTGATTCACCTCATAGTTGAGCCCACAATCAATTGTACCTCTTAGGTACCTCAGAATATGCTTTGCAGTAGTCAAGTGAACATGTCTCGAATCTACCAGGAACTGGTTCAATGTGTTCATAGCAAATCAAATATCTTGTCTTCTATTCGTCAGGTACATCAAGGACCCAATCATTTGACAATACATCATGGAATCAACCACTTCTGATGAAGCATCACTCAATAGCTTCAGGTTCGATGCCATAGGTGTGGCCATAGCCTTGCAATCCATCATCCCAAACCTCTTCAGGATCTCTACTGCATACTTCCCTTGTCCAAGGAAGATTCCATCCACACTCTGGCACACCTCCATACCTAGAAAATAATGCATCATACCCAAGTCCTTCATTTCAAACTCGGTAGCAAGCTTTCTATTCGTATTAGTAATCAACCCATCCATACCTATCATAAATAGATCATCTACATATAGTAGAAGCATCACTGGGTTTCCATCTTCAACCTTGTAGTAAAGGTTGGAATCTGCTTTACTCTTGGTAAATCCTGAACTGGATAGAAAGCTATCAATTCCGCTGTACCATGTCCTCGGTACCTATTTCAAACCATAAAGGGATTTCTTCAATCTACACACATGAGAATTCCTATCATGTGTCTCAAAACCGAGTGGCTATTCCACATAAACTTCCTCTTCCACTACACCATTTAAGAAAGTAGTCTTGACATCCATTTGGTGTATCTTCCATTTCATTACTGCAGCCAGAGCAAGTACTAATATGATGGAAGTGTATCTGGCTACAGGTGCAAAGGTTTCTTCATATTCTATTCCTTCTTTCTGGGAGAAACCCCGAGAAACAAATCTTGCCTTATATTTCTCTATGCTACCGCCTACACCATGCTTGATCTTGTAGATCCATTTGGAAGTTACAACTGACTTCCCTTCTGGTCTTGGGACAAAATAGCAAACATCGTTCTTCATGATCGATTGATACTCTTCAATCATAGAATCCTTCCATTCTTTCCATTCTATTGCTTCTTCATAATTGGAAGGCTATTTATCAATGAAATCACATAGTAATTCTACATACCTGGAGTAGGATCTGGTCCTCTTTCTTTCTCTGTGATTCTCTTTTGGAGCCCCATATCTTTCTCCACCTTGGATAATTTCTCATACCCAAGCAGGTTTCCTCTTATGAGGATTATTTTTTGGAGGTGGATCTACAAGTCTTTGTGGTTCTTCAAATTCTCAAACTTCTTCTTGAGTTTCTTCATTCATGGTTGTATCATGAATTATGGGTGCTTCTGATTCTTCAAGAACTTTAGTAGCTCTATTTCTAGATTTGTTATATTCTGTGTCTTCATCAAATGTCACATCCCTGCTGATGTCAATCTTCTTGAATCCTTGGAAGTATATTCTATAAGTCTACGAGCTTTTAGAGTATCCCACAAATATACCCTTCTTTCTTGAATGATCTAATTTAGTTCTCATCTCTTTTGGAATGTGTATGTACAGACGACAGTCAAATATTCTAAGATGGCTGACTTCTGGTTTCTTTCCAAAGAAGACTTATTCAAAAGTCTTGTTCTCAAGTATTCTGTGTGGAGTATGGTTCTGTACATACACCGTTGTTCTAGTAGCTTCCGCCCAAATATGCATAGGAAGATCTTGATCATGAAGCATTGCTCTTGCAGCTTCCATGATAGTTCTATTCTTCCTTTATACAATCCCATTCTGTTGTGTATTATAAGGAGTGGACAACTCCCTCTTAATCCCTGAGTCTTTGCATAGCTCTTTGAATTCATTCGAAGTGAATTCTCCACCATTATCTCATCAAAAGGTCTTGATCTTTTTTTCAGTGTGATTCTCGATCAAGGCTTTGAATTCCTTGAACTTTCTAAATACTTCATCTTTGTTCTTCATGAAGTAAATCCATTTCTTCCTAGAAAATTCATCAATAAAAGAAACATAATATACATACCCGCTTAGTGAGCTTGATGACATAGGACCGCATACATCAGAGTGGATGATTTCCAAGATTCATTTTGCTTTGCTTTTGCTACATGGAAATGTCCTCTTTGTATTCTTTCCTTTCACACATCCTTTGCAGACCCCATCATGTTTTGCTTGTATTTCTAGAAGACCTTCAATAGATTTGATTGCCAATGGTAGTGATCTGTAATGCACATGTGCAAGTATTCTATGCCAAATCTCATTTGGCTCAACTGTGTCATGGACAAAGGCTTGTTCTGGATGGCCATTTAATTTGTACAATCCTCCTTCTTGTTCTCCAATCACTACCGCATCATCTATAGTCTTTCCTTTTGGCCACATGATGACTTGACCATCTATAAATGAAACCCTCATGCCTTTTGCATCTAATGCAGATATAAAGAGAAGGTTCTTCTTGATACCTGGTAGAAACAATACATCTTGCATCTTCATAGACTTTCCAGAGTCTAGTTTATAGGAGGACCCCCCACTACCTTTTATTGGATATTGGTAGTCATCTCCAAGCTTTACCTTGTGAGGTGATTCATGTTCTGAAAGTTTTACAAAGGACTCTTTGAATCCTATCATATGTTTGGAAGCCCCGCTCTCTATAAGCCAGTCATTGCTTCCATGTGTGATGTTTCCCATGAGAGCAGAAATAAAGATATATTCTTCTTCACTAGAAGAGTCTTCACTTTCATATCTGGTTCTTTTCTTCGATGGTTCATCATCCTATGCAACATGAGCATGATGTCTTCTCTTGTTGCTCTTTTTCTTATTCTGTCTTTTAGGACAATCTCTTTCAAAGTGTCCTACTTCATCACATGTCTTTTCTAGAGATATTTTTAGAGAAATGCTTACCTCTGGAGTGATGAGAACTTCTTTTGGTTTTCTTGGAGTGAACTGTGAGACCTTGATATTCACTTCCCATATTTTCTTCTTGAGCTGTTATCTGGGATTCTTCTCGAGAGCATTCTTCCCACAGTCTACTGAACTTGACCAACTTCTTTCTAGCACATATCCCTTGAATAAAGGAGTCCCGTGATCTAGGGAGACCATTCAAGGTGGTCATCACAATCTCTACATTTTACACTTCTTCATCTACTACTTCTAGTTGTTCCTTGATCTGAGAGACCCTTATAAAGTAAGACTGGATGGTCTCAGCATTATGGATCTTTACATTCTTCAGTTGGTTTCTCATATTCATCTTCCGGTTTATGTTCTTCCTTTCAAACAATTTGGTTAGGGCATCAAACACAGCTTTGGGTGTCTTGAGGGAGGACACCATTGGTATGAGGTGATCCTTGATAGAATCAATAATGATCCTCTTTTCCATAACCAACTTCTTCTTATGTAAGGCCTTTTCCTCATCTCCCTCTAGAACTGGAACCTCCTAATTGATATAGGAGTCCAAATCATTTTCATCTAGGACCAGGGAGATCCTATACTTCTAGGCTCAGAAGTTATCATCTCCCTCAATATTTTCATCAAGCTTGGTATGATGATACATCTTAACTGAGAACCTCAAATGGAAATACAAAATATTTATATCTTACCAGGTCAAGATGTCAGATCTGGATTTGGAGCTGAAATCCTGCAATGCTAGTTCAAGAGAAGATTAGGTTTTTTGCTTTTCCAGAGTTCTGTCCAACCAAATTATTTTAATTTTATCCCTAAATTTTATTTTGGGGAGGAGATCAATCCATGCCTGGGCTCACTAAAAAATTCCTCTTCTGTGAAAAAGCCCTAATTTTTGGTAGCAATGTCAGGTCCAAAACTGAAAAACCTCAGAATTGGACTCTGCTTCGAAAGAAAGGTGCGCCCTAGGGAGGAGAGTTATTCCAACCTTCTTTTTCTGAAAATATGTGGAGAGAGATCCATAAAGTAGGAATTCCTAGTTCCCGCAGCTGCACAATGTCTTGTTCTCAGGTTAGCTCTGATACCATGTTAGTTTTATTAATCAAGATAGCATTATGTTAGGATATTTAACTGAGAGAAAAAAAAGTACAACAATCAAACACAAGAGACAATGAACACAGTGTTTTTCCTTGGGGAAACTATAAATGGAGAAAACCCTACAACTTCCTCAGAGATAGAATCAGCACCAAAAGTAAAACCCCCCAAAATAGTAAGATGATCTCCTGACAACAGTAATCTCTTTCTGCCTTGCCCCAGTGTCTTTCTCATCCTCAGCTATGCGCTACAACTAAGTGTGGATGAGGGTGTGCTAAATAGAGAGGCTAGCTCTCTATTTATACCAATTCTCAACATGACTAAAACCCTACTAGGGTCGACCTCTATAGGAGAGTCTAATAACCCTAGTGCCCCGAAACTGCGAGGACTTTAACCCTTAGACAATAGGAGGGTTGCCCAAAATGACTGGACATGACTTGTTTACATTATAGATCCTCCCGATAGGAACATCAGGGCATGATATGACACAAGTACATCACAAATACATCCCGGAATAAACATCGGGTTACAATAAATAAGATATACAAGTGAATACATTCCGAAGTTACATATTCATAAACATGGATAAAAATGCCTCAAATTAATTCTTAATAAATTCGCCCCCATTATCTGATCTTAAAGTCTTAATCTTCTTACCAGATTCATTTTCAACCAAAGATTTAAAAATTTGAAATATTGAAAAAAATTCACTTTTATTCTTCAGGAAATAAACCCATGATTTTCTATTAAAGTCATCAATAAAAGTAAGAAAATAGACTATATGAGATAAAGAGGGAACTTCAAGAGGACCACAAATGTTACTATGAATTAATTGCAAAGGTTCTTTAGTACACCAAGCTTTACCTTTCTCAAACATTTCTCTATGATGTTTACCAAGAACACAACCTTCACAAACACTATTAGTAGAAGAAATATGAGGCAATCCATGTACCAGTTTTTTAACAATTGCATTTTACTAGAATTCAAATGACCTAATATTTCATGCCTAATCTTTTAGTTGAGTTAAAACCAAACCAATAGTATGATCAACAGGACCAGAAGAAACTACTTTGAAATTTTGATTGATATCTTTAAGAACATATTTGTTAGTCCATGCTTCAAATTTAAACCCTTTTTAACAAGCACGATAAATAGAAAGTAAGTTAATGAGCATGTGTTCAACATGCAAAACATCTTCTAATTTACCATTATTAACATTAACATTACTGGAACCAATTACAAAATGTTGTTTACCATCACCTATAGAAACTTTCTGATATATGTGTTTATGATTGTCATAAGAAGTAAATAAAGAAGCATCACCAGTCATATGTTTAGATGCACTAACATCCATTATCCATTCTACATTAGAAGAAGAATTATTAGGCAACACAACAGATGCACATAAAGCTACTTGATATTCGTGAGAAGTTTTCTTTTTAGCATTAGCCATTAAGCGTTTTGCTTTAAAACAATTCTTTTCAGGATGGTTAGTTTTACCGCAATGTTTACAAGGATAATATACTTTCTTCTATTTACTATTTCCATTAGAAACATGAGAAGCATCTCCAAAATTAGTATTAGAAGGATAAGAATCTTTAGCATTATTAAAACTTTTCTTATGTTTCTTATTAAGTGCAGTTAGAGCTTTATTAGGTGTGAGTTGTCCTAAAACAATTAACCTTTCTTTCTCATTGATCAATCCTTTACAAAAATCATCAAAATTTTGCTTCGTATTACTTTGAGACAATTCTAGAGTTTTGTTCCTAGTTTGGATGAACATATGAAAATAATATGGAATTTTACGTTCTACAAGAATAATAAGAGTAGTGTCAGTTTTCTTGTAATCTTTACCACAACTATTTAATTTCTCATTTAAAGTTTTCAATTCAGCAAGATATAACTCAACTCTTTCAAAGTCAGCAGGTTTTAGGTCAAAGATCTTGTTTTCAAGATGATATGCAGAAACATCATCAGATTTATCAAATAAAGAGGAAAGAATTTTCCATACCTGAACCCGACTGTCTTCTGCCTCAATACTTACCTCAAGACTATCTGCAACAGTTTGACCAGTAACCCCCCTTGCTTGATCACTTTTATCTTCCCATATAGCCAAATCATTAGCAGGAGTAGGTGTCTTGTGTTCACCATTAACTAGCCTCCAAAGATTCTTACTCCTGAGAACATCAAGCATCTTTCTTTTCTAGGCAAGATAGTTAGAACCAACTAATTCAGGAACAGAAGCTACTTCGAAAGTCATAATGAGTGAAATTTTGTCAAGAAATAAGAAACCATAATACTGAAAAATGATAGAAAAATAGTGAATAACTTGAAAACGGTTACACTTTACTGATCTGAATCTGCAAAAGCACATTTAGAAACACAATAAAGAAAAGAGGAGAAAAGTTCACTTACAACCCCGATAAAAATACTATGCCCAGAAAAGCTCAGTCTTCTGTTCTGGTCATTTAGATGGATCCAGAGTGGCTTTTCCAATTCCAAAAATAGGTTATAATAAAAAAACTGGTAAAACATGACCAAGTTACGGCCCTTTTTTACAACTGCCATTTTTATAATCAAAAGAAAGATCTCCTTGAGGAGAGCCCCAAAATCATATAGATCTACAGAAAAAACATCAAGAAACCCTTGAAAAAATTATGCAAAAATCTTACACAACAATTTAGGGTTAGGGTAAAAAAGAAAAAATGCAGAAATATGCCTAGATCTGAAGAGAAGCATAATGGCTACCAGATAGAAAGCAAATATACAACAAAAAGACAATGCCCAAATGATAATAATTATTTATTGAAAGGTATAGAAGGTACTATATCATAACAACCTGCTCTGATACCATGTTAGAATAGTAGAGTCAATCTAAACTAGTTAACTTATCTAAGCAACAAACAACATATCATAAAAGATAAGAACAAGAAAAGAAAAGGACAAGAGAACACCGATATACGTGGTTCACCCTAATGGGTTACATCCATGGGAAGGTAGTCTTCTATTATCTCCAAAATGTCCTCTCCAATCTTACAAGAGAGAAAAGCACAAATACCCCAAATAATATAGATGATGTACAACAGTGTCACAATAGTACTGCTACTACATCAAGAATACATGATATGTAGAGACTCACTTAACCCTATTATATACTAAGATATTATGAGGAATTACTCTTACATATTGCATGTGGGATAATATAATTCTCCAAAATAACATCTCTTAATACAATACCATGGAAAAATAATCTATACAAGTAAATACATCACCATATAACTATGGGTTAAATGTACTACTCTTTTACATAAGATTGTAGACAACTTCTGACATAATAAAAAGACATTATTACCTTCCAAGGAATATAATATATTCCAACAAGGGAAATCCTTGAGTGGCTGCAACCAACCAATACCAAGGGAAATATTTTTTGTAATAGTGAATGGCCCTAACCACAAATGCCGAAACTTAGTATAGTCATTTTGGTGTTTGTGGGGTGTGTCTCATTTTAGTATCATATCCCCAACCTGAAAATATCGGTTGGTCAAAGAATTTTCATCAAACCACCTCTTAACCAATTTCTTGATGTTAATACGATTTTTTGTAAATTTCTCTCTCTCTCCTCTTCTAATTTAAGCAATGTGTCAATTCGATCCTTAAGAGGGGAGGATTCATCATCCTATGAGAAATATTGAGCTAATTTCAATCATGAAAGGATGATGTTTGGGGGAAGAACATATTCCTTGACATAAACAAGGTAATAAGGAGAGTTCCCAATGGAAACTTTTGGAGTGATACGATCAGCCCATAGGGAATTAAAGAGCTTGGTGTTCCAATCCTTATGGTGTGTAGACACAATTTTCTTTAAGATGTTGATCAAATTTTCATTGGAAGATTCTACTAATCCATTCCCTTAGCGGTAATAGTTTCTAGAATACTTCACTTTGATCCATTTTTCAAGGGAATACTGATTAAGATCAATGGAATTAAAATAACATGTGTTGTCAAACACTATATACTTAGGGAATCCAAGCTTGGTGACAATATTACTCTCTAAAAAATACAAAACTAAGTTATATTATTAGCAACTTTGTGTCCTCTTCTTCTTTCTGAGTCAAAACAACAACATAAGAAAAATCAATGGAAAACGTGTATAAAATGAAATCCTTGTCAAAATATGGGGGCATTAATGCAAGATAATCCATAATAGCTTTCCTAATATTGAAAAATGAATCCTTTTGAATGTCAGACCATTTAAATAAAACATCATTTTTAATTAGATCTTGCAATGGCTCAACAATCTATGCAAATTTTGGCACAAATCTCCTAACAAAAATTATCTTACCAAAAAAATATTGCATGCCCTTCTTTGAACTTGGGAGTCCAAATTTTGCAATGGCATCTATATTAAAATTGATCTCACAGGAATCTATGAACCAAGGAAAAACTCACAAGAATATTACACAAGCAATTTTACTCAAAATAGGATATGAAACAGTGCAAGAATGATTTGCAGCTGTATATGGCTTTGTTAATCAAAAGTAAAAATGGAGGATTAATTGAATGCAATACACTAGTATTAATAACCAATCAATTTGAATACATGAGAGAGAAATTTGAATTGATTGACTCAACCTAACTAAATGGATAGATGGACATGTCTAAATCACTATCAAAGACTAACTAGTTTGGTCCAGTTGTCTAAATCAGTTCCTCAGTCAGTTAGAATCAGTTAACTAGTATAACTGAATGTGGTAGGTGAGGAAAGGTGCATTTCCACATGCAATTAATAAATGAATGGCACTAACTGAATATAGCTCGATGTAACTGAATGTAACTGACTCCTAACTAGGCTTCACTAGTCACCAACTCAACTCAAATGAAGGAGGTTGGTTTCAACACTCCCAGTGGCTCCTAAATTGTAGGGATTGGTATAGGAGGTGCCTAAAACAATGCATGCAAGTGTAGTCAGTGGCATCTATCCTCAACAAGTGTTTCCTACACTCTAGTAACATGCACATGTGGCCCAATTAGGCCATGTGGACCCAATGGTGCTAATGACTCAATAATGACTGAAAATACTCCTATTCTAGGCATAATTGACCAATTTGGGACAGGGAGGATTATAATCCTAACACCCCCCTTGAATGCTAACTTGGACAATTTGTGCGCCCTGGCAACTAAGACCATAGGTCACCCATTACAGCTAAAATAAAAAAGTAACTAGTTATTACAAACAAGGAAATGAGGAAAAAACCACTTGGTGAAAAATCTCCCCCCCGCTCAATCTAAGCAGGTAGAATTAGGATTCAAGTTAAAAAAACTTGGGAAAATGTTTTTGCAACCTTGATCTCTATGGTGTACTAAAGCATCATGCATGTTGTTCTATGCACAGGTATCCTAGGGCCTGGCATGTAGACTTATCCATATTCTCCCAAAATGATGATGGAAGGAAGGGGGAATGTAACCTTTACCTCTTTTTGGAAGAAACGAGGTATGATCACTTTGTTCTTATGAGAGTAGTGTAGCTGATCAGGCCTTTCCATGTAGCATCTCACGGGGATTTTGTTTCATATCTCTAAAGGAAGTGATCTTGCATGACATAGCACAAGGTTCTCATTTTGAAACTGATTTCTTGTCCTCTTTGTCAGATGGATTTCCAGTCATCTTCATAGCTGCCCCAATAACCTTTGGTGCCCATTTGGGATTAGGATTGGGAGTAAGGACTGGTTTTTTATTTGAATCACCATGAAATTCAATCTCATAAAACTAATACAACTGAGTTTTCTGCTTCTGATTTTGAAATACTAGTGGAAACTGCAAAAGGAGTAGATAGAATGTTTTTACCTCCCCTTTCAAGTGGCAGCTGAGAGTGCACTAGATTTGAAAATGGAAGGAAGTGTGAGAATTCATATGCCTTGGAGGAATGACTTGAAACACCCTTCACTATGATGTTCCCAATAGAGATATATGTGATCTCCACTAAGTCAGGACCAAATATCACTTGCTCTGGAGGGACAGTGTGAGTCATCTAGTATACAGATAACAAATTTGCAGCTAACGAGGGAACATAAAGTAAATCATTGAACTTTCCATGTTCAAACTTAATAGAACCCTTCCATTTGGCTCAAATTTGACTGTCATCACCCATGTGAATGCTAGTATCATCACTAGACTATAATGAAGAAAATGATTGTCTGGATGCAACCATATGATTCGAAGCTCCAAAATCTATTAGGAGAGCATGTGTTTTTGAATAGCTAGCCTTTAGTGCATGGCATCTCTCCTCACGCTCTTCAGTATTTTCTCCATGGCAACCCCTTCTTGTGCTAGCTAGTAGAGTGATGTTATTTTTCTATAAGAGAATATCCATTTGATATATAGTTCTCCTCATACAGGAGCTTTCTAGATGAAAGCCCCTTCCACAGTAAGAACATGAGATCTTTTCTTTTCCCTTCTTCTTGCTTCTCCTCGATCCTGAGGATTCATCTGACTGCTCATTCTCCTTAGGAGGATTTTTCTCTTACTTCCCCTTTCCATTTGTAGCTTTGCATCCTATAGAAAACAAAACTTGATCTTTGGAATATCTAATGATCCCCATTTGGACAAGCTTGTCATGCCCATTGGTGAGAGACTCATTGAATGCATTGAGATTTGGCATATTCCAATTCATGTTGTGAGTTTCTGGGTATGAAATTTTTATATAAAGACTGATTAATTTGCACCAAGTTTTGAGAGGATGGCAAGGATGAGTTGATCATTCTTCTTCCCAACTTTACACAGCTTCAACTGGAGCACCAGGTGCTTGAATTTGGTGAAGAAATCATCTAGAGTTTTGAAGTTTCCTGAGTGAAGAGAAATCAGCTCATTCTCTAGCTAAAATATCCTCAGTTCGTCTTTCTTATAAAACATGGAAGCAAGTTGATCCCAAATTTCGTTAGAAGTCTTCAATCCAACGATGTGGAAGAGAATATCCTTAGAAATTGAAAGGCACAAAAATCCATAATATTCATCAAGCTTATTCCAGTATTTTTCTTTTTCAACATAATGAATAGACTCTACCTCCATCTCCATTGTGAATTTGTAGAGTCCTTTGGAGTGAAGATGAATCTCAATGTCCTCATTCCACTCATGGTAGTGGAAAGGAATGAGATGATCAACAAAAGGATCCATTATGATGCTATAGCGAATGCAGTGAATGAGACTTAAAAACCTACAAATCACAAAAGAATAGACAAAGTAAGGTCAACAACCTGCACTTTTGGAGTTTTCTTCACACCTGGATTAGTCAATCAAGCAATCTTGATCAACAATTCCTTTTCCTAGGAATTATGTGGTAAAATCTCTGCTTCTGGTGCAGAGTTGGAAGGAGAAATTTTGCTCAAAAACAAATTGATCCAGCATGAAATATGTAAAAGGAGAAGTTCCTTGTCCTGCTAAGGCTCTAATAGAATATTAAAATTGAGCTCATAGGAATCTATGAACCATGGAAAAACTCACAAGAATATTACACAAGCAATTTTACTCAAAATATGATATGAAACATTGCAATAATGATTTACAGTTGTATATGCTTTCATTAATCAAAAGTAAAAATGGAGGATTAATCCAATGTATTACAATAGTATTAATAACCAGTCAATTCAAATACATGAGAGAGAAATTCAACTTGATTGACTCAACCTAACTAAATGGATAATTGGACATGTCTAAATCACTATTAGAGCCTAACTAGTTAGCTCTAGTTGTCTAAATCAGTGCCTCAGTCAGTTAGAATTAGTTAAATATTCTATATAAATGTGGTAGGTGAGGAAAGGTGCCTTCTCACATGCAGTTAATCAATGAATCATGCTATGTGATTATAATTGGATGTAACTGACTCCTAACTAGGCTTGACTAGTCACCAACTGAGCTCAGCTGAAGGAGGTGGTTCTGACACTTCCAGTGGCTCCTAAATTATAGGGATTTGCCTAGGAGGTGCGTAAACTGATGCATGAAAGTGAAGTGAGTGGATGTTAGCCTCAAATATTGTTCCACACACTCTAGTAACTGGTACATGTGGCCCAATTAGGCCATGTGGACCCAATGGTGCTAGTGACTCAATAACCACTAAAAATACTCCTATTTTAGGCATAATTGACCAATTTGGAAAAGGGAGGATTATAATCCTAAACATTTGTCCTTTCGGGGTCAATTGTCATTCCATTCATGGAAACAATAAAACCTAAAAGTTTACCTTCATTTACTACAGAAATTGTCTTCTTTGGATTTAGAGAAATCCCATACTTTCAAAATATTTCAGAAGCCTGTCTCAGTGAAAATAGATGATCATGACGTTTCTTTGAATAAATAATTATATCATCCAAATAAAAAACAAAATTGTTTTGCATCAAACCTCTAATGTCCATATCCATAATACTTTAGAATGTTTCACTAGCGTTGATCAATATGAAAGGCATTCTTATGTAGGAAAATGTTCCCCAAGGTGTTGTGAAAGAAATCTTGATTTGATTGGAGGATGTGACCAATACCTAATTATAACCATAGAAACCATCCATTAGGGAAAACATTTCTGCACCTGCAACCCTCTGTAATATATGTTCCATTCAAGGAACAAGGTAATTATGTTTCTTGGATTCTCTGTTTAAATTGTGGAAATGCACACACAATCTTATTTCCCAATTCTTCTTACAAATAGGGACTAAGTTGGAGATCCACTGTGTATGTATCACTAGGAAAATGATCCTAGATACCATTAGTTTCTCAGCTTCCTTTTTGATGGATGGTTCAATATCGGGGTGCATCTTTCTCAACTTCTGCTGATAGGGTTTTATGTCAAGACTCAAAGGTATGTTGTGATGCATGGTGGATATGTCAAAGGTTTTCAACTCATCATATGTCCATGAAAACACATCTTTGAATTCTTTACAAAGTATAATTAAATACCATTGTTCTTCTAGGGAACAACTAGCCCCTATGTTGATAATTTTAGGGTTATGCTCATTTCCAAGATTAACAGTTCTAAAGTTGAGGGAAGAACTATGTGTTTTGCAGTTAGGATTAACTTTGAATTTGTCCTACAAGTTGTAGTACTTCTATATATTTATGACTGAATTGGGGATAAGGTTGGAAGGAATATTATGGTAACATAAATACTTGTCATGTTCAGCCTCATCTATGGCTAGATCCTTAAAGGTATCCCGGGATGTTAAAAAGTATAAAATATGTAGGCCATCATAAAAAACTTTCCAACTTGTCACATTATCTTAGATAGAGGGTCTATACGTAAGTTAAATGGAAAAAGTGTCACGGTAAAGAACTTATGGGGGAATGATCCTGGATGCAGTATTGGATAAAATATCTGCATCAAAGTTTTTTGATCTACGGATAGATTTGAAATTAAAATCTTTAAAGGAATTAGTCACGTCCTTAACCAATTTTTGATGATGAATCAAATGAGGTGATAATAAATGGATCTTATTACTTACCTACTTGGCGATGATCTTAGAGTCACCATAGAATTCAATCACTTGAGAACCTAGGTCTATCACTTTCTTGAGTCCATATACTAGAGCCTCATATTGACCAATATCATTCGTGCATTCAAAATCAAGTCAGTGGGAAATCATGATTTTGGTTCCTTTTGGATCTATTAGTACACAACTTGCACCAACACCATCCTTGGATTTAGATCCATAAAAAAACAAAGTCCAAGAAGATAGATCTAACCTAAAATTTGTATTGACATTATATACATTATGGACAATATCAATAGTAAATGGAACAACTGTGCAATTATTGATTTAATACAAATTATCAACATCCTCAGTAAGGGAGGAATCCACAGGAAAACTTCCAAAGAAGTTGTCAAAGGTGTAATGTTCTATGGCTGATGTAAAGAAAGTTGTAGGTTCACTAGGGTCATTAAGGTCTGTGATTGTTTTCTTCATAAAAGGTTCCCTTACAATTTTGATCTGATTTGATTTACCATTGTAAGGTAGCCACAAATATGACCAGTCAGTAGAAAAGTATTCCTTGAGCTTCTCTGACCAATGCCTACTCAGCCACATGCCATAAGTTTCAGGGATATCAGTAATGATAAGGTCCATTGTATGATGAATCATGGGATATATAGATAATGTCAAGAGGATATTCTTTAACTCACCTACCACCTTAACTATGGATCTATCCAATTGGACTATTTGGGTGGGACAAGGTTCCCAGCTTGCATTCAATTTCCTACAAACAGATACTGGCGTGCCATTGGATAAAGCCCCTGAATCAATCATGCAATTATGGACGTTCCTATTGAAAATTTCAAAAGTAAGCAAGAAAGGAGGGACCATTTTCATACTAGGTTTCTTCTTATCTATGTTTGCACAAAGTTCCAGATTATTGTTTTGAACTTCTCTTGATTCATTCAAAATCATGTTTTTGGGTAAATTTTATGTTATAAATGGTATTTTTAAAAGTTCAAACAATGAAATATTAGATTTAGCCTTTTTTAAATCATCAACCAAATTGTATTCAATTTCGGGAATTACGATTTCTTATGGAGTTGATGCTTTACCTTTATTAGGAGTGGATGTTAATGGTGGAGTTTCTTACGATGTTTAGCCCTCACTCCTAGTGTTAAAGGAGTGTTGTAGATCGAATATGGATTTGGATTCATATTCTTCTGCATGGGAAATTATGAAAAAAAACTAATATTATTTAGTTATTGATCATGTTCTTCATCGGGAGGTATAGAATTTGTAGATCCTGGAGAATTGTCTCTACTATCATCATTGGTAGTTTCAGGTCCAGAATTTTGGGCCTTAAAAAGAGAGTAAATCTCATCATAGGTCAATATTTCCTTGGGGTTGGGAGGAATTTGATTTTGAGGAGGCTGGTTAGGTCCCCTGTTAGGTGTCCTTGCCAAACCTCTGTTATTTTTTTATGCAACCAAATCCTAGAGATATCATAAAAAGAGCACAAATAGGCAATAAGAGAGTAATACACACCTAAAAAATGAATAGAAGAGATAAATATCAATCCTCTTCAAGGGAGGAACTTCCTTACACAATGTACTGAGTACACAAGACAAGATAATATACTATGATGATTAAAATGAGAATATATCCTTCCTATATATAGGAGATAAAGGTGTATAATAACAACTAATAAACCCACTAATAGAACCAAGCCTACATAAACAATATGTAATGCACCACAATATAGGGAGTAATGCACCACACTATATGAAATGTGTCATCATTAAGGGCTTAACATGCCCATCCCATTAAAACACTCTTGTCCTCAAGGCTGAAATAGTTTTGGATTTTATTGTATAAAGGACTCATCTTCCCATGTTGAATCTTCCGTGGGTAAGTTATTCCATTTAATGAGATACTTTGAAATCGGTCGATTTCGAAGCTGTCTAGTTCGTATTTTAGTAATTTATTCAGGCTCCAAGATGATTTTTCCTTGCTCATTGTTGACATAGATCCATCAACATGGGTTCAGTCTCTGTCAACACGCTTAACTCAGCGATATCCCTGAGCACTGGCCCAAACAGGTTTTACCCTATCCAACAACACCTACAGAGCAGATAAGGTCTCACTCAAGATGTCCAAGGGAGAACTGTCGGAATTACATTTCCGCAAAAATAAGGAGGGTTTGCGCATATACTGTCCAAATATCACACCATTACTTCATATATCCAAGCATTGGTTCGTTTATCATAAATTCATATCATCACTCATCAGATCATCAACATATTCAGATCATAGCAAGAGAATGACACATAAACAGATCAACCATCATAACATGATTTAAAACATGAAAGCATCCCTCATTTAGAAATAAGCATCATACTATGGCTCATTTACACCATATCACGGGAAAGCGGGAAAATAGTAGAGACAAAACACAGTGTTTTCATCAGAACTCTGTCATGTCATTTTAGTTCGCATTAGATCACAGGTTCTCAAAAAAACATAGATAACAGTGTTCTGCTCTTGCATCCACTCTAGATGATAACGTCAACATTACAATCCTAGATCTATTTATAATCTTGCACCTTTTATAATATGGTCCACTTAAATCAACTTCCTAACTACTTGGACCAAAATCTACAAAATAATGACTGAAATATAGAAACTATGACCACAATCTACAAAATGTGACCAAACCTCCTTGCACGCCATCTTTCTCCTTGCACATCAACTTTGACCTTGCACATCATCCTCGGTGTTGTGCAATTAATTATCTTCAAAAATTTCTTCCAATAGCCCCCTAACACAATATTGTGGGTCACCCTCGAGCCATGTTAGCTTGAAGCAGTGTATTTTTTTGTCTTGATTTTGAAATCCTCATACTACTGCTTTACTTCATCCACCCGAACCTTCACTCTATTGATGATGTCTGTGCAACATGAAACATCCTACTGAGATGGATGATCCACAATCTTAGAGATGACATCCTTACTATTGTCCTGCACTGCCTGAAGTGCATTCACTTCCTTTAGTGCCAGTTGCTCACCGATATCCTGGAATTCTTCCAGCTACATTCTTCGACATTGTTTCCATCCCCTTGGATTGGTGACGCACTGTTGCAGATCTTTCAACTCTGCCTCTTTACTCACCTGCACTACTTGTTTCATTGCTCAGAGTGATGTCCTTAGTGCATCCAAATCACCTTTATCTTCCCACAGTTGTGTGTTTAGCTACTCTAACTGCTCATCATGGACCACACTTCCCCAAAATTGCGTGGTTTCATCTTTAATAATATTATCTTATTTTTCCTTATCTTCAAGATGCATCACTGCATCTTTGATGGAGATTTTGGGTGCATCAACTACCTCTGGAAGTGTACTTCGGTTCAAGAATACCTACAAATCCATGATGTCTTTCTTGAACCCTGTGATGATTTGGACTAACTTCTGCACTTTGGCTGCCGCATCCAGGTCCTCCTCCATAGTTGGGACTTCTAGATAAGTGTCGAAGACCACTTTCTCCAACCTTGACCTATCATCCCATAGTTGCGCCTTTTCGACGATGAGCCTGTCCTATTCCTTCTTCAAATCCTTAATCTATGTTTTTGATGATTCTTCCCGCTTCTATGAATTCAAAAGGTGTTTGTCGATGATTTTTTCTCGGTCGACTAGATATTGAATCACAACCTTCTGTAATTGTACCGATGTCTAATTTGATAGTTCATTGACATCCAATGAGAGCTCCTAAAACTACTGGAGTGAGGCGTTGACATCCTCACTATTAGTCTAAATTGCATGTAGCGGAATCTGTACAATCTGTAACTTCTTTTCAATGCTTATATCTCCTACCTTCCGCAAAATGTTTGTTTCGGGCACCATTTTCAAAATTGCATCAACTAAAGAACTCAGTCAAGTGTTTACCTCTTTAAAGCCTTCAATAGGTTGTTTCTTCAACTACACTTCACTCACAGTTGTCTCTGTTATGATATTCGCAACAATGCAGCCTACCTATGCATCTTCTATTAACGTTGTGCCGCTGACCTCACCCTGCTCCTGTCACTTCTTTGTTCTGGGCTCCTCAAACCTTCAATCCATTATCGAATCTATTGGGGTTATTGTTTATGCTTCATTAGAATATTTCTCACTCTGTTGGTCAGGGGCTGTATCCACTAGAGCATTAGTTGGTGGATGTTTCACGATGTTTGACAATTCATCCTCACTGACTGGTTCTTGCCACTCTGTCGGCCAGTAATCCATGATGACATCTAGATCTTCATTAGTAATATTATAGTGTGTGTCCAACCGCTATTTTTCTGGGTCCCTTGCTCCTGCACATGAATTGCATGCAAATCCATTGCAATCTGGACAATCCGTTGATATTTCACCATCACTTCTTCTGATATGCATGGGCTCTTCATGGTTGTAGCCTGCAGTGCCTCCCATTACAACAAAAACTGTATTGAGAAGTCCTTTAAATTTTCAACTTCTTTGATGTACTAGAGGTTCTGATATCACGCCTGTCTGCATAATTTAGTGACCTCAACATCCATGCCCTGGTAGTCCTCAGGATCCATCCAAGAGACTAGTGCGATCAAAATGATCAACCAACTATAACTGAATGGTCGCTTCCCTTCATGTACCACTATTGTATCTTCTGTTAACTAGTTCAGTAGAAAGAATGAGTAGTTCATCTATACACCCTAGGCACACTGCTCAGCACATGCGATGACCCCAAAAGTGCACTGATTGGGTAGGTTTTTCTTTACCACATTCATGGATAGAATCTTTGTTGCAGCATGCACAACCTGGTGATTAATTGTATCCACCACATATGCTCCTTTGTCGTGATGCATCCCAAATTTATTCTTCAGATTTGCAACCAGTATTTTATCATTATCCTTTCCATGAAATTATTGCAACGAATCAGGCCCCTGCATGAGAATCCCCATGATCTATGAAATCAACTCTCAAGTGACTAGAACCGACTGGTCCAACCACAGATAGCCCCCATGAAAACATTCCAATATTTTTTTTCACATGAGTTGGCTTCCACCAACCTTCTGAAATGCGGCATATTGATGAGACTTAAACTCACTGACCTCTCCAATCCCCATGCCCAGTCATGCGAAGTGCACTCTATTGGGCTATTGTCTTCCCCTGTCCTTAGTATGAATGAATCTGTTGTGATCTCAGTTGATGCCAGTAGACCACGATCTTCATACTTCATCTTTATGATGCATGGCATGATGTCAATGATGCATTCCATCCCCTACAGTATTGTTGACATCCTAACTGGATACCTCTAGTTCTTTATCAACTTGCAAAGCTTGGAACCAGGTCTTCATTGAGGAACATATTCATGGATGTTCGTAGTGGAAACCCCAGTACTGGCTGTGGAGTCCTCAACTCTTGATGTCGATGGTCCCACCTTCTCTACAACTTCTGTCTCGTCCCTCACAAAATTTCTCTTGATCTGCTTCTTTGTCACAGAGTACTTGGGCTGATTATCCCCCCTCTTCTTCTTTGGGATTGACGATGATCCCATTGTCATGTTTGTTGTTTCCTACTCAATAGTCACCCTGAAAACTGGTCAGTCTCTCCCATTGGAAATATCTACCAGTATTGGCTCACTTGGCATTCCTCACAATTTCCCAATAAATTCTCAACACTGCACCTCGACCTCACTCTTTTCTGCAACTCAAATATGCAACTCAACCTTTAGAAATCTGCATCAAATTCAAAAATTCAATATACACAATGGTGATTTCAAACCATGACCTACCATTTATAGCACAGAGTCGACCGTGTGAAATATCTCTTAATCATTACGACCAAATCCTCCATTTACTACTCGAACTCTTCGTTGATCCTCCCGATCTAACGGTCGGATCCGTCATTAATGTGCATCTCATCTAAGAGTGGCATTGGTTAACTAGTTTAACTACTACATTTACTTCTGATTTGACTTTATCATGTCCCTATGGAATTCGTGACATGGTTCCCTAACTGTGACCTTGACAACTCTAGTTGCATGACAACTTTCTCCTAGTGCACCAGCCTCCTCATTACCACCTCATGTGAAACCATAGATTTTTTTCAACATCCTGTGGAATGACTCAAGCATCACGTAGCACCGTGCTCTTTTTGTATGACTTCAGCTGACTATTTTTCACTAACTTAGGAAACATAGTACCATCTAGTTGTTGCAGCTATAATGTTCCTCCCTTAGTAATGAAATTGATAACATAAGGAACCAACTAATTCTTTTGCAACTTATCTGGATGTTTGGAGAATGTACTATCATATAGCAGCACTAGGTCTCCTTGCTGAAAGTGCTTGTTCTTGATGTGGTATTGGTGCCATGATTTTTTCCAATCCTTCTCAATGCCTTGATGAAATCCTATGAAAAAGAGGTCTTTCTCTAGGTGCACCAACTAAGCTAATCATTCTTCCAATGCTCCTTTGTGCTGCTATGATGCATAAACTTCAAACAATATAATCTATTGGCATGAGTTCCTCCTCCCATACACCAACTTAAATGGTGTTTTCCCTGTCATCCTTTTGTAGGTAGTGTGATAAGCCCATAAGACCTTCAGAATCTTTGAATTCCAGTCATCGCGGTTCGCATTGCAAGTATTTGTGAGCACATGCTCCAACACCTCATTGAAAACTTCAAATGTCCCATTACCTTGCAAATGATAAGGGGTACTCTTCTTGTGTTGTATTTGAAATTCCTCTACTAGTGCACTGATTGTGCAATTGATGAAGTGACTCCCATGATCTCTCATCAATATCTTTGGACAACCAAAATGAGTTACAACTTTCTCAAATAGGATCCTTGCTAGTGTCGCAGTTGTTACAGAGAAAAATTCCTATGGCTTGGGGTGTACCACAACAGACAAAGTAACAATAGAAATCAATCCCTTCCCAATATGCAAGAGAAATAAAACATCTAACATGAAAGGATCTTGAAACATACCTTATTCCAGATGGTTGATGTAGATCCCCGCTGAGCTTTTCCAATCCTGCTTGTGTTAACAATTTTCTCTCTCAACAATCAGCAAACAAGATAAGCATGCTATATAATGGTGTTATACCCACTCTAGCATATATAATCAATAATGTATAAGCAATTAAAATCAACCATGGATTCAATATTCATTTAAATGCACATCATTGGACAGGAAACGATATTTCTATTAATATAAATTAGAGATTACAAGAATGACAACCTCTGTTGACACCTTTGTGAACCGGAGAAACTGAGTCCTCCACCTGGGCCTCCACCACCTCAATCCTCCATCTCTTGATAGCAAGCTCACAAAGAAGGGAAATATTGGGAAGAACACCAAGTGCTCCAAGGGACAAAGGGATGTAGACTCAAGTATAAGCAAGCTACGGCAACAATGGACTATAGTTTTCTTGCTCTTGAATTCCTCCTCTTCAATGTATCCAAAGGGTTCCTTATATAGTGCTTCAATGGGGTAATTGAAGGTCAAATTCAAGTGATCTCAAGGCATATGGAAGGCCAAGAGACAAGTCAATCGGATCCAAATCAAGGAAAACTCCAAAATATTTGGCCTTTTGCACACATTCCGAAGTACGCAAGTTTAGGGTTTATATCCGTGTATATACATGAGAATGGGTTTAAAAGTCACGTATGGAAAATAACAGGTGTTTTTAGGGATGATATTGGAAACATCAAAGGTACAAAAATAGTCCATGGGGTCTAAAGAGTCTGCAGAGGGATAGGGAAGGCCATAAATGTGTGATCTACCATGTGTGGTAAAATTAGCTATAACAGATGCCCCATAATGTGTGAGGTCAGAGGGGTGATACGATGGCTGAAATACATTATAAGTCCATCCCAGAAGTGGAGTGATGAAGAACCAGGTGTAAGAACCAACCATCCAATAATACAGTACAAATATCTTTGCATATGACTACAAGTACATACAACAGGCCCAGAAACATAAGAGTACAATGGCCATGAATAGGAATGATACGAAATATGACATGCATGGTCATTGCCATGTACAATATAGATAGATCAGAATCTCCATGATGAAGATAGACAAAGGATCATGATCTCCATGAAAGATGAAGATATACAATGTATCAAGATCTCCATAATGCCTGAAGATATCTGACATACACTAGAATCAAGTCACGAGAGATGAAATCTCATGAACATTGGCATGATCAAGGAGGTAGCATATAAGAAATGCCACCAATCTAGAAATTCTTCTACACAATCCGCTACGAGTACATGTCCTACTATGTGAATAGAGGTGTTGAGGTCGAATATAGTAGTCCATATTCTGATTACTGGTCATTGATGTATATTGTTAATAGATGCGTGATCACCCAATGATAATGAAAATGGGAATCAAGGTACTAGAGTGCAATATAACAAGTGTGAATAAATGTGTTGAGGTTGAACACTTGAAAAAATCCATCGATTAGGGGACCTTGATGTATTCCCAAAACTGTTGATGGTGAGAGAACCTGCCACTGATGACTGCAAGTCTCAGGGCATTCAAAATGACTCTAAACTCCTATCCCAGAATAAATGATCTGAATTCGATGGGATGAAATTCACTTGAAGGATGGAATTAAGGCATCCCCCATCATCCAACATGATGTACTGATCAAATTTGTATAATGTGGAATAACTCAATCATAATGTGCACGAACTAGTAATAGTACCGGAAATTATGGCCGACATGCAAAGTCAAGAAAACTAAGGAATGGCCAAATCATCTTTCAACTTCCTTCGAATAAGAGCATAAAGGTGGATGGTGACTAAATGTAGGTAGAATAGACTCAATATACAAAACTGGGACATCTCTGCGACATAGGAGGCATCGACAGAGGCTCCATAGGGACTAGAAGCTTAACCAGTCGGTGGAGATAAACTCAGAGAAACGAGTACATCTCCTAAATTCAAACTATTAACCCAACCAATGGATGTGATATATAGTGCTCTGTTTGAAGGCGACATGACTCGACTGCTGCCAAAGATAACATCTTTTCCTTTCTGGCTTTTTGTTTTTTTTATTTTTTTGGACTTTTTCAAATATTTTGAAAAGATTGAAAAAGAATAAAAGTGATTTATAGTTACAAACTAGGAGGAGATGAGTGTCAAGGGGAAAAAAAACTAGTTCCAAGCAACAGAACATACCTATGCTCAATGCAAGGAAACATGTGTAGGATAACGACACTTGGGGGAACGTCCCCTCTCGGTAAAAATGGGGAATCAAGATGCAAAAGATACGTAAAATGGCTATGCTTTCTTGGACATGAGACAAGATCGAGCTATATGGTTGATAATCAAAGTCAGGGAAGCCGACATAAGGCTCAATAAGGCAGGAAAAACTCATGTTAATGGAATTACAGCTTGACATAAGGGAGTCCTCGGGAAAAGGCCAGCCAAAAATATCAAGAGGAGTATAAGGCTCTTGTGCAAAATCATGGCGGTACTATACAAAGGACTCCCACACCCTAAAGGGAAAATTTCAGCATGGGAACCAAATACAAAAAAAGAGCTAGCTAGAGTACCCATTTATGGTCAAACTCTACCATTCACATCATGTCACTTCTAAAAGCAACAAGAAGGTTCCGTGACAAGATAGAATGTGTTTGTACCTAAGGTTATAATGAAGCGGTCATAAGGTCATGCAAAGTAAAAATGGATGTGAAACCTAACCTATATGTCAACTTAGACATAATATCTGAAATCGGCACAAACGGGTCAAAACCACAGTCAAATCGCACTCAAAACGGACTCCTACATCATCAAATTAGTCCAAAATGGTCAAAAATGGTATAAACTATAGAAAGTGGGTAAAAAATTTCAAAAATTCTATAAATAGTAAAAAATTTAAAAATTCCATATCATTTGAAATTTTTAGCCATTTGAGCTCAAAACTTCCAATGCAAATTTCGGGAGCATCGTCCGATGAAATTCGACACCGTTGGATCTTGGTAGCTCCTCATGTCCTCCTCTTCCTATTTCATGCAATTTTTTAAAGTTTTCATGGTCCATTTAATTTTTTTAAGCCATACTAAATTGTGCATTTTGGCCCATGTGGGTATCGGGGTTTTTTTCGTGTATAGGGCTGGCCATACGGAGAAAAAACACCCAAACCCGCGTACATACATGGCTATTTTGCAAATAGTCACGTATGAGGCTGCAAATAAAGTTTTCAAGGGAAAATGATAATCAAAACTCTTTTTTTTTTGTGCAGGATGGTGTTACAATGGAGGGAGAGGGAACATGGTGATGTAGAAGTGGCTATGCAAGGTGATTTAATGGCCCAACAAGCATTACATGTGTGTGGTTTGTATAATTTTTGGTGTCTTGGTAGCCTGAGGGAAAAACCAAGACTCCTCCAGATGCTAGTGGATTACTGGGATCCAGACTCTGAGTCTTTTCACATTGATGGGATGTTGCTCAGTATAGAAATTGAGGACATATACTTTATCACTGGATTATCCCAACGAGGAGAGGTGGTAAATCTTCGATCTCACGAGCCAGGAGGTGGATTGACTATTGATGAGTACATTGCGGTGTACTGTTTTTTGAACATGGAAAAGGTTGGGATTCAAATCCCAACAAACTCTATTCTGGTGCTGGAATTGAAGGCCATACTATTGGCATTAGGCAGGATAGCCAGATTAGCTTCACTCCACCAAGCCTCTCGGGCACTGATGTTCTATGTGGTGGAGTGTATGAGACCCACAGTGTCTCACCTGAGCACTGCGTTGTTGAGCAACATGAAGAAACAACTCAGTGACTGGAAGATGGGAAGGCTAAGAAACTTCGGTTTTGAAATCATACTGAGCACATTCTTCTTTGAGCGTGTACCAGGGCTAAGCCCTAGAGTGGGCATTCCTCCACACGGAGTTAGAGATCCGTCCCAATGACATTGGGAAAATGTTATGCGCAAACTGGGTGGAGGTAGGGTGGATAACCCCTACCTAGCAGACTTCTTTCCATCGTGGTAGAGGAAGATCATTGCCATCAATGACTATCCCTATGCAGGGATATAATTTTGTGGAGATCCAAACATGCCCCTACAACTAGGAGCAGCATATGGTGACATAGGTAACGAATCCCAAACCCACTTTTTAAGTTTTGTAAATTATTAAATTTTTTGTGTTTTTTGATATATTGACTCAAAAGACATGTTTTGGTGTGACGACACATAGTGACAATATGTCATGTGTATGTAGATGTTGGACCATGGTGACTGGATGGTTTCCCTTGTCATAGAAGGAAAGGAAGAGGAGACGATATCATGGGTGTCGATGCGGAGTGGACGCTTTAAAGAATTCATACAAACTTCGTACGGTTGATGCACAGGGTACCCATGGTGCAAGTCGAGGACTTTCCTGAGGCCATGCAGCGCTAGGTGGTTGGTGTACCATGGGCATGGGTTCGATTATTCCAATGGCTAGCTAGAGCTGTAGTGTGCTACCACGATCATAACCCCCCCCCCAACCCTCCTCCTTAGGCTTAGACACCTAAGAGTATTTCTTCTTGTATGACCGTGTATTATATTTTGGTGGCTCAGAAGCCCCAATTTTGTATTATGACACTTAAGTATTATGATGTCACTTTTTGGATGTTAATGAATTTTTTTTATGATGATCGATTTTATTTGTTTATATGTGTGCAAAAATGTATGTTTGTGATATGCTTATGGTCTATGATACAAATTCCAATATAACACATAGTTAGCATATGAGTCAAGAAATTGATTAAAAATTCCTGAAACATGAATGTATGTTATATTATCAAATTGCCGTTCTAGAAATCTCACACATACGAATATTTGTAATAATATCAGATCCCTAATATGATACGAGGCATTAAGCTATGAAACCACTAACTGTGAATCAAGACGTACCTCAAGAGATAGAATACCATGTGAAATGGAATCACGCAATAACTCAATAATGACACTATATTCAACAACATTGTTTGAAGAAGGCCGTAAACATACGCCTCCTGAATACAATACTTGACCCGCAGGAGTATAAATCACCCAAGCAACCGAAGCTGAGTTTTGAGTGTGACGGCTAGCACCATCGGCGAATCCTATGTAAACGGAATACTCCATCGACATATGCCATAAGAAACGAAAGCTAATCAACAAACCCGATCACCATAGGAAAACCTAACTATGCAATTCCAAAACTGTACAATAATATACAACAGTCATCCATGGCTGAAGATCATGCATATTATTTTTTAAGATAGAGCCCATTTCTAGGCTTCGCCAAGGATGTCCCTTCATAATCCACTAGCTCATAGGTGCCCTTCTCTAACACATGTTTGACCACGTAAGGACCATGCCACATGGGATTAAAATTCCCTTCCCCCAAGGGTTCTTTAGATTGATCCCACAAAAGGACCAAATCACCTTCACTAAACTTCCTCGGATGGACAGACTTATCATATTGGACCTTGACGTGACTCTTATTTACTTCTAGAGCCACTAAGGAATCTCGGTGCTGCTCATCAAGCTGCTCTAAGTGGACCAAATGTTATTCCAATGTGGATGTGTCTGGTAAAAGCTTTATAGCTAGCTTCAGCAAAGGGATTTCACATTCAACTAGCAAGACAGACTCCACCCCATGTACAAGCTGATATGGAGAGAAACCGGTGGTAGTCTTAACCATGGTTCTATAGGCCCACAAAGCAGGATGATATGCCAATTCCTCTTGCTTTGTGCGATGGTTCGTTGGAGAATGGAATTAAGTGATTTCTTCACTGCTTCAACCTGTTCATTCGCCTGAGGGTAATAAGAAGAGGAGTGCTCCTGCTTATACCCTAACTTTGAAGCCAACTCTTCCATCATTTTATTCTGAAAGTGCCTACCATGGTGAGTGACAAGCTCTTTTGGAATGCCAAACTGAGTAATAATTTGGTTGAAAATGAAATGCACGGCTATCTCACCATCGGATTTAACTGTGGGCATAGCCTCTACCCATTTCATGAAATAATTGACAGCCACTATAATGTGATGATGCCCCCCAACTGAAGTTGGGTTACAATCCATAAATTCAAGCCCCCACTTGGTGAAGGGATCAGTGGTGAAAATAGGATGTAACAAGGATGTATGCGAGTGCATATTACGTGCAAACACATGGAAAGGGTGACACTTCTTGACCACATTAACACAATATTTGAATATTGACGGCCAAAAATATCCTACTCTCAAGATTTTTTGGGCTGTAGAAAGCCCAGATAAATGACCACCACATGCCCCTCCATGGCAATCATTCAGCACAACCTCAGCCTCATCATGGGTTAAACAACAACGCAAAATGGAATCTACCCCACGATGGTACAAAGTGTTATCCACTATAAAGTAGTTCTTAGCTACATGACATAATCGTCATCACTCATCCCATGAAAGGTGAGTAGGGAACTTCAAAGTTTGCAAATATACAATGATATCTTTGTACCTTGGGTCCAAAGTTGAGATAGGGAAAATATGTTCATCGACAAATGTATCCTCATAAACCTCTTCCTCCTCCAAACTTGGAAAATCAGATATGAGCTCCGCAAGGATAAACGATTTTGCCAAAATGAATTCGAGATCAAACTCTTGCAAAATAACAATCCATTTATTGTATTTTCCCCCAATCATCCTTCGAGTAAGGACGAACTGAAATAGATTGATATGAGATACAACCAAGGTTCGACGAAGGAGAATGTAATGTCTCAATCTATGAACCGCATGAATGATGGCCAGGGTAAGCTTCTCCATAAGACTATAATGGATTTCTGCATTAATAAGGTTTCGGCTCAAATAATATATGACATGCTCATGGAGCTCCTCATCCTCCTGAACCAAAACCATACCAACCATCTCCATGGACGCAGCCACATAAATCAAGAAATCACAACTATAGTTCGGTGGACTAAGCACGGGGACAGATGCTAAGTCTTGCTTAAGAGCATCAAAGGACTCCTGTGTTCACTCATCCCAACAAAAAAGAGTGTCCTTCTTTAAAAGACGCATAAATCCTTTAGTCAAAGTGGAAAAATTAACTACAAATCTCTGCAAGAAATTTTCTATGCCTTGCAAACACTGAAGATGTCTATTATTACGTGGGGGAGACAATTCAAGTATTTCCTCAACCTTTAAGGGATCAAGTGTTATACCCTTCCTCGATATGATGAACCCTTGCAAGTGACCAACAGTCATGCAAAAGATGCACTTATGAGGATTTAACCCAACCTGGTAATGGTGGCATCTTTCGAATACTAATCTCAAATGGTATGGATGACGCACTCTCAAATAAGAATGAGTAGGAAGGTCATCCAAATACACTTTGATAATCGTTTTGAGATCATGAAAAATTAAGTTCATAGCTTGCTGAAATGTAGCTCCTGTGTTTTTAAGTCCGAAAGGCATCTTTCGATATGAAAAAGTACCCCAAGGACAAATAAATGCAGTCTTATGTTGATCCTCGGGTTTGATCTGAATCTGATTATATCCAGGAAAACCATCCATGAAGGAGAATACCTCGCTTCCCGCACACTCATCCAAAATCTGATCAATAAATGGTGTGTGAAAATTATCCTTAGGACAAGCACGATTTAAATCACGGAAATTAGTGCATATACGGATCACTCCCTTCTTTTTATCAACTAGACTAGGATTTGAAACCCACATCGTCAGGGGAATGGGATAGATAAAACCATCTTTTAACAGTTTCTCTATCTCAGCCTTAATGTTGGGTGCTTTTCTAGGATTCACCGCACACAAATGTTGTCAAACTAGCTTCGCATCTGGATTAGTATTAATCTCATGTTCAATAATACAAGGGTTGATACCTGGAATTTCCTCATACGACCAAGCAAATATGTCAAGAAACTCTTTAAATGGCTCAGTATACTCCTCTATCTTATAATGAGAACAACTCATCCCAATGTAGACATTCTCAACTTTGCCAGGATCATGAGAAATATTGATAGGAATAGTAGGTGATAAATTCACCATGTTCCCATCAGCCATCTGACCAGGAGAGCTCAATGGAACCATGTGACTACCAATCATCTCACTAAGAATATTCCTAAAGTCATCATGCTCCATACTGTTTAGTTCAGAAAGAAAATATGATCGATGATTTAATTCTTCCCAAGGTGGCTCAATCGCAGACATGGCCTCAATGATGGCTTCATCCAATGGAAAAACATCATCGAGGCAATCATGTGCGTGAGAGGACTCAACTGCCCATGCAGGTAGCACATATAGGTCCTCCTCCTCTGTCTGTGAAGAGGAATGACTAGGCTTTTCAATTTGATCAAGTTTTGCTTGATATGCTACCATCGTTGTAGGCAATGACACATCCATTTTGATAGGTCCAATCGAAGGACTTGGTGAAGGAAGAATCCAAGGATATTCCATATGTGTAGTGCAAAAAGACACTGAATTCAATGAGGACAAAGACCCACCAAAACTAGATCCAATCATAAGAATGGGTGTAGGACAGCTAAAGGTTTCCATAAGAGACGGATACATACCCACACCCACACTCCTAGTTGTCGGCTGAGAATGATCGATAATCGGGATAGAAGTTCCCGATGATGCATTAACAATCGGATTATGGAATGATCTCTGATCAATCGTAATGATATTCCCATTAAATGGAAAGCATACCACTCAAAAGAGAGAAGAGGCTATGGCTTGCATACTAAACATCCAATTCTGGCCCAGCAAAATATTGTAGTCAAGGGGCACGCAACCACCTCGACCTCGATCACAATGGTCTTCCCTCCCAATTAGACCTTAAGAGAAGGAAGAATGTTGTGTTTCTGAAAGGATCTACCATCAAAAGCTATCAACATAGTAGCATACTGAGACAACTCGGGAGAACCCAAACCCTTCCAACATGACAAAGACATCACGTAAGCAATAGCGCATTCATCAATAATAGTGCATTTGATGGTCATATTAAGACACTCTACATGAATCAAAAGAGACATGTAGTAAGGCAAGCGAGGCTATATTCCTATGGTTTCAAATTTGATAACGGAAGAAGAGTTATCATCCTCAACCCCAAGAGTAGAATGTAAGGCTCTCCTTTGTGGAGGAAAATTCTATAGTACTTCAAGCATGGACATCGCACAAGGATTTTGGCCCAAATCCTCGACAATGGAATAGTTTTGGGTGGCTCAGGAATTAGGATTGTGCCTTAAATGCTTTAGGACTCCCTTAGGAATGTGAGGTGCAACTTTAGGTTTATCCGTAGGTTTTTCAATACGCAAAGCACTCTCGGGTGGAGTGGGTTCCTTTCTAAGGTCTGGTTGTGATGAACCATAATCCTTCGCATGAGTCACAACCTTAGTAGCGCACACCATGTTGACACAACCATGACCAGTATTGGCCTTCGGTAGATTTTGATCTCTACCTAATGCACAATGAGGATGATTAGTCCTTGAGTTCATATTTTGATTATTGGGTAAAGGATTAGTTAACACCGCTGGGTCCTGTGCTATGAATCTCGAGGAATATTCCATATGAGGGCTCAAGTGAGTGAGGTGGTCCTCCTTACATAACTTTCAAGGAAAATTTACCTTACGTTTAGTCTTCTTATCCCCCCCACCATTACGAGCATTCTTGTCATTATAATTAGCATTTTCATTCTTATTCCTACCCTTACAATTACTTTTCCCTTTTTTCTTATTCCTTCCAGGATGTTGGTTGCCCTTTTGGTATGACGATTGCACAGAAAGTACACTCTCCTATTGGATAGGTTGAGATGAAGTCGTGGCTTGTCCCAATGCATATTAATTAATTAACAATTGGCTCACTTGTTTCACAACCGAATCCGCAGGTTTGGTGCTTGTACAGCCCATAATTCCATTAGCATGTGGCCCAAGTTTTATCTTAGGATCGAAATTAGATCATGGAGAAGTAGGTATAATCTCATACAAAAGTTGGGATTGAGCATAGATCAATTCCAACTCTTGTGCCCTAAAGATTTCTTGTTCCTTGTTTTGGACTCTTGATGTAGAAACATCCTTCAAGATGTAAGAGAACAACAACTTGAGGAACCACTCGAGGAGAAATTCCTGTGGTATAAAGGATTTAATCAACCACTTTATTCTATGCCACTCTTGAATATGATCCAAGATATGTGTATCTTTGTCTTGTTAAAATGTTGACAAGAGTTTGGTACCAACGTCATAATGAACAGCTAGCTGAAATTGATTGAGGAAAGTTATGGCAAGGTCATCAAATAAAATGTATGCCCCCCTTGGTAACTCTATATACCATTTCACTGCAAGCCTGGTGAGGGTGCATTGAAATAGCCTCAAATGGATTGAATCCTCATGTGAGGAATTGGAAGAGCACCAAAGGTGAAAAGTAGTGACATGCTCACTAGGATCTTCTCCAGCTTTACCCTTGAACTTGGGAATGTATGAAGGAAACTTGTTAGGGACAGCAGGCCAGTATGGGTCATGAGATACCGAATCATTCATAAGTCTCGATAAGTCAGGTAAGTTCAATGTTGCAAGGAAAGGGATCCTAGGTTGATCTGGTCTATGCCATGCTCCCTGATAGTTCTGGTTCATGTAAGGTTGATTGCTATAAATACCATGGCCTTGGCCATAATAACCTCCTCCCATTTGACTCGTATAGGGCTACATGGAAGCATTGTGATGCTGGGTACCTTGATTATGTGGTGATACAAAGCTATAATTGGAAGAGTAAGCATATTGTTGATACTTGTACCCATAGGGTTGATAGTTTTGTCGATACTGTGGTCCATAAAAATGTCCATGAGAAGCTCCATAAGGTGTCCCATGGGATGTCCCATGAGAATTTCCATAGTTATGGATATGAGGAACTCCTTGAGATGGACCATAAGACGATCCAGAAATAGGGATATTACCTCCCAACATAATAGGAGGTACTTGATTTTGAGATACTACCATGTGAGCAGTCGCAGTACAAACAAGGCTAGTAGAAAAATTCGAGCTCGAAGGACCACATAAATGAGGGGGAGGAAGGGTTATCAAAAATGCATTCAAAGGAGTAGGGTTCGAGGAAGAAGGGATGTAAGTGGTGTTCCCAATGGTCACTCATTTTGGTTATGGTATCTGCATCTGATTACTAACACTAGGTCTAGGACAGACATGTGAGGTTGCTTCCACCGCTGGGATGGAAGGTGCAATGTGACTAGTGCTCCCAAATCTCTCTGCATGGAAAGGAATAGGAGTGCCCCCAAGCATAGTGCTAGGTTTAACTTTTGAATCAACATGATGTGCCAGATCAGGTGCAGGGATATCAAACATGCCATAATGAACATGACTAGTGCTTGTGGGTTCATAATGAGTCTTGTCACCTGGTAACCAATACCAACGACCTCTGAATGAGGGATCATAACTAGAATGTGAAGGTATTTCCTATGAAGGATCATATATGGGAGTAGGATATTCATCCCCAACCTCATGAGGTGGAGAGGACATCTCTGGAATCTCATCCTCATGATCTCCCATCGTGTGTGAATCAAAGTGAGAAGTAGTCCGCACAGACTGTCTATTTCTCTCTCCCAAAGGAGGAGGAGACGTGGAAGGAAAAAGTCCTGTTGAATGATGAGAACAATGAAGTGTCGCGCCCAAATCCACAATGACTCAAAAAATGAAAAGACTCGATCTAATTATGCAAACCCTAGGAAAACTAACGTGCACAGAGAATACACCTATAAAATGTAAATCCAAATCGCAAGCAAACAAGTGTAGAATATGTGAGCTCCCGAATGAAGTAGGTATGTCTTGCCTAGGAGAGGCTTGAGACTCCCATACACAATAAGCAGAGGTTCGTAACTAATTATAGTGTCCCTCAGCTTCAACACATATAGCGACTCTGCTGTCGGACCCCTACCTGGCCAGGACACCTATAAAATAACCTCTGCGAAGTACCCCCTCGATAACCTAGGTAAGGCAACTAAGGTCACCTCAATATAATCAATTCTTAGGTGGATATTCGCAGGTGGGATTGACCATATGGGCAGGGTAGAAAAACCTGAAACTCTCGAAAGAGCCCCCAGATACAAATACAATATTGGAAATATCTCCAATGCTACTCAGTTATGACTAGGAGTCATCCCAATCAATAACAGCTCACACTTCCTCATGCTTAACTCCCTTGTAAGAGGAGGATCCTAAGAAACACTAATTATATAAAGGAATTTCAAACTCTCACCTAGATAGACACATAAATGTTTCATTTACCAGTCTTGGAGAATTTACTCACAATGAACTATTCCAAGACCCTTCAGCATGTGCTTCCTCCAAGACCCTTTCCTATTCATGCGGTAGGACACATCGTCGTAAGATCTCATCAAGTCCCATATTATAGAGTTCTCAAGCAATCAACTAGAAATCCAAGGCTCAAAAAACCAAATCCTTCTTCTAATTTGTAGTGAGCCATTTTGGTGATGTTCTTGTCACCAAAAAATGAACTATTTTCTCATAGTAGTTGTCAACCATTCCATCCATAGTTGTGCATCAAGTAACCCATCTTCAATTTTCGTTGGTTCTTCACCTGTCTCAATTAACAAAAAATGGTCAAGTCCTGCAGTCAAGCAACCTTGTTTTACAATTATATCAAAATCAAACTCTTGGAAGAGGAGTAGCCAATGAAATATCTTCCCCCCCAACATAACCTTTATTCACCAGGTATTTCAATGTAGAATTGTCAGTGAACATTTTGAAATAACCTCGCAATTGATAGTGTTTAAGCTTTTGTAATACATAGACCATTTCCAACCATTCTCTCTCCATCGTGGTATAATTCATATCCATATAATTCATATCCCCTTCGCCTGGTTTCACCAACACCACTTCTAGTGTCGTTAATTATGCATCCACATGGACATGGAACTCTTTTGTCCAATCTGGAAACACCAATATTGGTGTTGTATCCATCCTCTTCTTTAAGGTGTCGAAACATCCAATACACTCTTGACTCCATGTGAGCTGCGTATCCTTCTTCATCATCTTCTCCATAGGTGTTGTGATCACGGCATATTCTCTGATGAACTTGCGATAATATCCTGTATGGCCTAACATCGCTCTAAGTTTATTCACATTTGTAGGTGACGACATGTTTAGAATTAGCACAATCTTGGTTGGATTGACCAAGAGTCCTTCCTTACATACAATGTTCCCTAGCATCATCCTGAAGGGCGCACAAAATATGCACTTCTTTGAATTCAATGCAATCTAATGTTGTCGACACCACTCCAACATCAGTCACAAATTTGCGAGGTGATCCTTTACTATTCCATGAACCATCCAGTCATCCATGTATACTTCCAAGAACTTATGGATAAAACACTTGAACACAACAACTACAATCCTTGAAAATATCATAGGAACATTATTTAGTCTAAATGGCATTACCATGTATTGATAACATCCCCATTTAGTCACAAATATTATGTTATGTCAATCCTCTTTTGTAATATTGATTTGATGATAAATAGAAAATACATCCGTAAATGAATAGTTCTCTTGACCACCCACCCCTTCCAACATTTCATCACTAAACGATGTCGTTAACGGTGCCAAGAATGGATCATGAAGGCATGTGCCGTTCATCTTTATGAGATCAACATAGATACAAACCTCACCTGTCTTCTTTTCTTGCATAAACATAGGACTGATCCATTCTGATTCTTCAACTAGTTATATGATACCTGTGTCCAACATCCTGTCGATCTCAGCCTTTACTCTTTCCATGTATCATGGATTTAGATGATACGAACGCTGTCACAATGGCTTTGCATATGGATTCAGAGGGATCTTCATCTCTCCCAAATATCCTAGTATCCCCTTCATTTTAGAAAACTTTGTCGAAAAAAGATCCTGAAACTCATGCAATAGATCAGTGGTCTTTTCCATTATTTATTCATCACAGTAGTATCCAATATTTGTGAACTTCAGTTTCTCCTTTTTCATAATGTCGACTTTCCAAATATTCAATGGTTAATTGATTTTATCTGTTGGCATCTCAGGCACTGCGATATCCTGAATTCCTTATGTCTCTAGAATGTAGATGTTCCTTAGATCATCACCATTAGAGGAAATTTGGGGTCTAAAATGGGCCTTATAATAAAATGCACCAACAATAAGTTCTTGTGAGTTGGAATTCAAGAACCAATAGAATTCCAATAAAATAAGTCAACCATAATGGTTGAATTGACATATTTGTCATAAAAAAAAACTATTTTTTTTGTTCATATTTTCGACATATCTCCATGTGTTTTTACTCAAATTTCAATCAAGAGATCTTTTTGGATGCGTAATTTGATTCCACATTCAACGAGTACCCACAATGCATACTTTCGATGGACTCTGCTACCCCAAAAACAATAAATACCTGGAAAAAAAATGTGATGATGATATCATCATCACGTTTTTCAGGTATTTCTTATTTTTGGGGTAGCGGGGTCCATCAAAAGTATGCAGTGTGGATACTCGTTGGATGCAGAATCAAATTCCACATCTAACGAGATATCCCAATCAAAATTTGAGTAAAAACATAGGGATATATGTCAAAAATACGAACACCAAAAGTAGTTTTTTCTTTTTTCCTCCAAAATTAATAAATATTATTTTCCTTAGGAGGCCCATTTTAGACCTCCAAATTCCTCTAATGCATCATTAGGCCCTCTTGTCATGTTGTAACAATCCATCATCGATTGTATCATTGGTGCTTCATGCTGGTCCACAAGATATATGACTAGAGCTACCTTCAGAGCAATGCCGCGGATATGTTGTAGTGCACTATGGATCACGGTATTAGTATCCTCAAAACTGAAGGTGTGACTGAAATAGATTGAAAACTCTTCCCATGTGGTAATCTATCTACAAAGCTTGGCTGATACGTATCACTGACATGTCATTTCATCCAACGTGTGCACAAAATCATGTACCCACTCCTCCTTTGGTCATGAAACCCACATGGTATGACATGCCATTAGATGACCGATGGAATTATTCTTCCCATCATACCTCTCTTATTGATATTATTCTACTTCGTCTAATCAAAATTCCATAAACCTGCGACACTGCAAGCACCTATTGGTTGAATTCTTATGGGTTGTCCACCACCATGCTGGAGTAGCCTTTAATACTTCATCCAATACCAACAAACTCCGTGGTTCTGAAACCCTATCTTCAAAATAAACCAGAAATTCATGTGAATCAGGTAGTCCTTCATATACTAGAAACTCAATAATCTATGTTACCACTCAGACTGAGTAATTAATCCACACTTCGGAATTGATACCTCATGCATTCAATTCTATCAATTATCCAAGGAATCATTCATCCTCCTTGATGAAAACCTACTCCTCATCCTCCTTGAAATCCTCCATGAAATACTCCTTGCTTCTGATACTACGGTTGATTGAACTGTTGCTGTGGTAGGGGATTCAGCTGTGGTTTCACATACTACAGTTGAGTATATGGTGCATGCATATACTGCGACTACTGCAAAGCATATTTCATCTGGTTGTACTGCGATGGTGGTGGAGAAAACTATGGTTGTGGCACAAACTGCGGTTGTGGTTGTGGCTATGGTACAAACTATGGCTACGATTGTGGTTGTACCACTTGTGGCAGTTGCTACAGTGGTGGTCTCTCTTTTGATTGATGGTATTCTACCTTCACTTAATATGCATCCATCACCCTCTCCAGGATAATATCATATGCTCGACAATCCTTGTCTCCATTCCCAAAAGATCGACAAAATTTGCAATACAAAGTCGTTTGCTTTGAAACCATCTTCTGCATTAACAAACAATCTTCTTGTCGATGTCCATGAACTTGGAAGACATAGCACCATGGCATGCCTCCATAAATCAATGGATTTGGAGCTCTCGATAGTAGGTAATTTCAAAAATATGGGCACTGATCCTTTTGACGTCCTTCTGCATGACATTGAGTACACCAAATTTCTTTGCAATGCTCTTTTCCCTTATTGATGTCTTGTAATTGGATTGTTAGGTTCTCAAGTTGTGATTGAATCTGATTCATACCTACTCCATTTTCACCAATAGGTGAAGCTTCAAGATTCATCACAATCTTGATATCCTTGCTCTATGTCACAATCTTTTGTTGCATCAAGGGCATCGTGATATGCGGTACTAATGATGCAATGAACCACTCCTTGTGTTGTATGTGACTTATCCCAAAACTAGATTTTTCCATCAATATATTGAATCACTGATCAAAATCCCAAACAATTTCATTTGGATATTTCTTGATCTCCTTTAACTCTGTGATATATTGCACTTCGACTCAAGGTTTCTCAACTCCTCGATAAATCCTTTTTTGATCTCGTCTAGAGTCTTCATTGGAGTCCCCATGGGAACTTGTGTAAACTTCATGTACAAGTACATTGCATGACCACGAAAGGTTGTCGCCAACTAAAATTTCTTAACATCATCATCCTAAAGTTGCTTTACAGTCCAAACTGCTTCACACAGAAACCAGTATTGTTCAGGATCCTCGTTCCCCTTCCCATGAAATAAAGGTAACTTTACATCATTTCCTACCATCCTGGTCTTTCTTCCTACGTTCGTTGATCCACTACTATTAGAGTGTTCATGACACCTTGGAAAACTTGGTGTTGATGTTGTATTTATTCTAGAGTGTGAAATAGTGTATGGAGGTGTGGGTATGTTGTTTCTCTAGGTTGGTATTTCTTTGGGCTTAGGCATATCCTGGTCATATCCTTTGTCATTGTAGGGTTTCTTCATGCCTTGTGATATTCTCTCATAGCCTCTTGTCTTGGTCGTAGTAATAATCTCTCTTGTCCTCTACCTCTTCTCTTTCCGAAACCTTACTCCACTTCATTGAAGAACACCTCCTTCCTTAACTTCCCTCACAGTCTCGTCCTAACTCTCATCCATCTACCATATATCATTCCATCCAACCCTCATCTTCGTAGTACCCACATCCTCCGCACACCAAGGCTCTACTCTTTGGAGTTCACCTTCAATATTCATTTTTCATAGATGAGTATCTTAATAAACAATTGCAAAGATAATAGAAGCCTACCTCTTGGTCCTTTGAAGAACTCCCTTTTCGCATCGTTGTAAGATTTAAATATGTCGACTATGAAATTAGTGATGTAGCCTTCTAGTATGTGGTCAATACAAACTTCTATAGCCCTTGACACCTTTTTATCTACCTCCTATAGTTTTTGGATCAACTCTAGGGCCCAACAAGTGGGTTCATCTCCTTGGAAATTTGTCTTTCGATAGGTCAACTGCACCAACCACTCATACAAGATTATTGGAAACTCAAAGAAAAAGTACTCATGGATATCAGAATACAGGTACCTTCCAAGCCACTATTTTTTCATCAATATATGGTTCTAATTCTCCTCTACCATGAATTCCCAATCATTCTGGTCAAACCAAGCTTGAATGTCTAGTCTCGTTAGTTGCCACAACATGTCCTCCTTCTCTGTGCACTACAGTCCCGACAAAATAACCATTTGTTGGCGCAGGTTTGTCAATAGGGGTTCACTCTTTGTTGACACCCTTAACTCAATGATCTCCATGAGAACTAACACAGACATGTTTTACCCTGTCCAACAACACCTGCGGAGTAGATGAGGTCTCACCCGATATGTCCAAGGGAGAACTGTCAGAACCAAATTTCCATAGTAAGAAGGAGGGCTTGCACATATACTCTTCAACTATCACACCATTACTTCATAGATCCAAGCATTTGTTCATTTATCATAAATTCATATCATCACTCATCAGATCATCAACATATTCAGATCATAGCAGGAGAATGATGCATAAAAGGATAAACCATCCTAACATGATTTAAAGCATGAAATCATCGCATCATTCAGAACGAAGCATCATACTATGTCTCATTTACATTATATCGTAGGAAAACATGAAAACAATAGAGACAAAAAACAATGTTTTCATCACAACTTCTTCATGTTATTTTACATTGCATCATATCATAGGTTCTCAAAACAACATAGATAATAGTATTCCTCTCTTGCATCCACTCAAGATGATATATTCAACATTAAAATCCTATATCTATTTATAGGCTTGTTCCTTTTACAATATGGTCCACTTAAATCAACTTCCTAACTAGTTGGACCAAAATATACAAAATATTGACCGAAATCTACAAAATATGACCACACTTTACAAAATATGACATGCGTCAACTTCCTCCTTGCACATCAACTTTGAACTTGCACATCATCCTCTGTGCTGCACAATTAGTTATCCTCAAAACTGCCAGCCACCACTCATCAAGTTATGGTAACATTGTCTGAACTAGTAGCATGTCATTGATTACCTTCTTTAAATAGGAAACATGGAAAACTGGATAGACTCATGAAGATGCCGTTAGTTTGAGTTTATAGGCCATAATTCCAATCTTTTGTAACACTTTGTAGGGACCGTAGTATTTAGGTGATAATTTATTATCCTTCTTGTTGTTCTTCAGTGACATCTGTTTGTATGTTTGTAGTCTTAAAAATACCCAATCCCAAACATTAAAAATTTGTTCACTACAGTGTTGATATGCTTATTCTTTCATTCAATTTTGTGCTAGATTCAGGTTGTCCTTTAAGAGTTGAAGAATTTTTTTTGATGCTCCATGTGGTCTTCCACTACTTGAACCTTAGAGTCACTTCGTGAAGATGTGATGGATGGCAAATGCTAGCCATACAGTGCCATAAATGGGGTCATTTTTAATGATGTATAGAAGGAAGTATTATACCACCATTCTGCCAAGGGTAACCACTTGACCTATTCTGTTTGTTTATATATTGCAAAACATAGAAGAAACCCTTCCAATTTTTTTTTTACTATCTCTATTTTTCCATCAGATTGAGAGTGATAATATGAGCTATGATCCAATTGAGTACCCAAACATGAAAAGAATCCGACCCAAAAATTTCCAGTGAAAATGAGATCCCTGTCAGTTACTATAATATTTGGAGTACCGTGTAGTTTTTTTATTGTCTCCATAAAATAATTGAAGAGTGTTATTGCTTTGAAGGGGTGATATAGTGCACAGAAGTGTGCATACTTAGTAATTCTATCAACAACCACCATGATGACACTCTTTCCTTGAGACTTTGGTAAACCTGTGATAAAATCCACCGATACCTCTATCCACCTTTGTCTGGGAATGGAGAGTGGTTGTAGGAGACCAAGGGTCTTAATTGTTTCCAATTTATTTTGTTGGAAAACCAAACATTCTGCCATAAATTTTTGAACATCATTTTTAATACCATCCCCCCAAAAAACTTTATTTACCCTGTGGTGGGTTTTTAAGAAACTTGAGTGCGCTCCTATCGATGAAAGGTGGAATTCAGAAAGTACCTTTTGCTTGACCTAGGAACTCTTACCAAGATTTAAGAGATCCTTGTAGCAGAGCAAGTCATATTTCCACCTAACATTAGGGGAGTTTTGAGGTCTAAAATGGGCCTCATAAGGGAAATAATAAAATAAGAGTTATAATAATAAATTAAAATTTCTAAATTTTGGAAGGAAAAAAGAAAAACTATTTTTTCTTATTGTATTTTTGGCATATCTCCTTATCAATTCACCCAAATTTTGGGTTTGGGGACTCATTGGATGTAGAATTTAATTTCACATCCAACCCATACCCACACCGCATAATTATGATGTACCCACGACACCCAAAAATAAAAATTTCAATAAAAAAAAGATATTTTAAAATTAAAATACGTTTTTTTTATAGAACCTTTCGTTTTTGGGTTCCACAGGTACCTCAGAAGTATGTAGTGTGGGTATGGGTTGGATTTGGAATTAAATTCTGCATCCAACGAGTCCCCAAACTTGAAATTTTGGTGAACCAATAAGGGGATACGCCAAAAATACAATAAGAAAAAGTAGTTTTTTCTTTTTTCCTCCATTTTTTTTACAAATTTTACCCTTATAGTTTACATCATCATCTTGAATCCTATTGCTTCTTATAAAGTGAATTTTAATGGTACTATTTTTGTTTTGAGGCCCATGTTTTACCTCAAAACTCCCCCAATGATGTATTAGAGGCACTGGGATCCTACTGCAGCTTTTGAATAAATGTCCATATTTTTTCGTCATTTTTCCATTCATCCATTGCCTTGGCTATCCAATATGGTTGGATAGTCAAAATAGTATATATTAATGTTTCAACATCCTCATCTTTTCTAGAGAGTGCATCTACGACAACATTTTGCTTCCCCTTTTTGTATATGATTTCAAAGTCATATCCCAACATCTTTGTTACCCATTTTTGTTTCTCTTCCGAAGATAACCTTTGTTCCAAGAAGTATTTAAGGCTATCATGATCAGTTTTAACCTTGAAATGTCTCCCTATAAGGTAGGGGAATCATTGTTTGGATGAATTGTGAAGGAAATAGGGTTTCCTTCTTGCATTAGTACATCTCCAATTCCATTTCCTTAAGCATCACATTCCACAATAAATATTTTCGTGAAGTCTGGTGTCGCCAAATTGAAGAGCTTTACACATGGCCTCTTTGAGTTTTTGAAAGGTTTGAGTTGCCTATGGAGTCCAAGAAAATGCATCTCTCTTTAGTAACGATATTAGATGAGCTTCTATTCTTCCATAGTTCTGAAAAAACTTACAGCAGTACCCTATCAGACCTAAGAATCCTCGAATATTCTTCAGGGTTTTAGGAATCGACCAGTCCATTATGGATTTAATTTTTTTAGGGTCTACCTTGACACCTTCATGAGATACAATATGACCCAAATACTCTACCTCCTTTATCCCAAAGAAACATTTTGAGGGTTTTCCATACATTTCTTTATCCTTTAGTAGTTGTAGTACCATTTCAACATGTTGAACATGTTATTCCCAAGACTTTTTATAGATTAGTATATCATCAAAGAATACCAGCACAAATTTTTTAGGGAAATGTTTGAAAATAGAATTCATCAAACCTTGAAATATGGAAGGTACATTTGTTAGAACAAATGAAATGACCAAAAATTCATAGTGACCTTCATGAGTTCTAAATGTTGTTTTGTGGATGTCTTCATCCTTCATTCGAATTTGATGATACCTGAAATCAAGATCCAACATTGTGAAGACAACTACTCCATGTAATTCGTCTAACAATTCATCAATGATGGGAATGGGAAAATTATCATTAATGTTGAACTTTTTGATCTCTCTATAATCAAGATGCATACTTCGTGATCCACCTGGATTGGGTACCATTACTACTAGTCCAGAGTAAGAACTTTGTCTTGGCCTAATTATGCCAGCCTCTAACATTTCATCCACCATATGCTCAATTTCACTCTTTTGGCTATAGGAATATCGGTAAGGTTTGATGTTAGGAGGAACACTTTCTGAATTAAGTGGATAACATGATCAAAGTCATGAATAGGTGGAAGACCTTAGGGAATATATTCAAATACCTTGCAATTTTTATTAATTACCATTTCAAGATCTGGGGAGATAGGGAACTTTGAGGTTTGGACATCTAATGAGCAGAATTGTGCAACTTTACCTTGATGTCCCATTTTTAACAACTTTTTTATACCATTAGAGATTATTGCCTTGCTTGGTTTTCCTGTGATACCATTCAACTCATATTTTTTATCTTCCCATGAAAATTTCATGAAATGTTTTTGAAAATTAAAAGCCATTATTCCCAATGATTGAAACAATTGGACACGTAAGACAACATCAATGCCACCCATTGGGATAGCAATAATTGGGTTATTCAATACATATTCACCCATAGCCATATTAATATTATGGAATTTCCCTGAGCAATTTATAGTTCCTCCATATGCAATCACTACTTGAAATGTTTGTGTTGGATAAACAAAGCAATTAAGAACTCTGACTAATTTACGGTGAATGAAATTATGAGTACTACTAGAATCAATCAACATTGTTACCTTCTTCTTTTTGATGTATCCTTCTATATTGAGAGTTTGAGGAGTAATAATTCCAACCAATGCATGACAAGATATGGTGGGAGTAATTTCTTCTAAAGTATCCTCTTATATTTCTTCTGAAGTGGCCTCTTCTTGAGATGCTTCCTCTTCTTTTGGTTCTCCCTCTTCACAATCTATGTAGAATAATTTCTTTTCGTTAAGCTTATGTCCCTTACTATACTTGTTGTTACAATTAAAGCATAATCCTTTTTCTCTTCTTTCATCTAGTTGTTGGGGTGTCAACCTTTGTGATGGTTTAGAATAAGAAACATTATTTTCTTTATATGTGTTGGAGAAGGACTTTCTAGTATTTATTGCCATATTTTTATTTTCAACCTTCCTTGGCGTCAGTAAAGCCTTTCTTAGTGATGATGGTTCAAAGAGATGCATTTCATGTTGAATTTTTTCTTTTAAGGTTCCAATAAAGAGATCTAACAAATTATCTTCTGAAATATTCTTCACTACAGGACTTGGCTGCTGAAATTGCTTTATGTGATCTGTAACTGAACCCTTTTTCTAGAGATTTACCAACTGACTGAAGAAGGTGTTTCTATTTATGTCCCTGTAATATGCACTCAATTATTATGTGAATATATACCAAGGGATAATAGACTCCTTTTTGTGGTCACAAAGCCATTGGTACCATACAAACTGATCAGGTTCTAAATACAAGGATGCAATAGTCACCTTTTGCATTGTGGGCACCTGTTGTAGATCAAAGAATTGTTCCATTTGAAAAATCCACGTGATTGGATCCTTGCCATCAAACTTTATCATTTCAATATTGGGGATAAAGTAGTTTCTTGGACCTGAATTGAACCCATGATGTTGTAGTGAATCATCAACTTTTGAGGACTCCAACTTCCTACTCTCCAATTGTTTTTCAATTTTGTCCAGATGTGACTTGAATAAGTCATGTTTTTCCTCCTTATCCTCTTCTTGAGTAGATAATTGAAGAATATAGTTATGTTTGATATCCTTGATAAACTCATTCAATTCTTGAATATCTTATTTACTAGCCATCCCTTTGAGATCCTCTTTTGTAGCCATCTTCTTTTCTAATTTAGAAAAGTCATCAATTTTCACATTTCCTTTAATCATATCTTTTAACTTGGACACTATAAAAGAAATGTATTCCATTACCTTGTATGTCGGGGATGCATTCTATGGTATTCTAAGTGGAGTGTTATTCTTTCCTTCCTTTTGGTGGAATTTTTAACAATATCACACCCTAGGGCTTACCACAAATATATCCTTTTACTAAAATCTATTCAAATGCAAAATGACGTACCTTTTTCAAACCCTAATTGGAAGATTTTTTTAGGGATGACTTGTAATTGATCTAAAATTTGAATTGCGACTCCTCTGAGTATGAAACATAGGTTTGACCTAATTTGGATGAGCCAACAAAATGTTATTTCAAATATACCAAATCTTCTTATTTTTTTCCTATCTAGAAGAGAGCACTTGTACTGTATTCCACGTGTCTACTGTTTTGTTTCTATATTTGAAACTTCTACCATGGATACTCTAGTTTGTCTTTTTTCATATGAAACTAGTCTCACTCTATATGGATCTCATATTCATCTAATATGACCTTTTTCTCAAGAACACCTATTTTAGACTAGTTGTAGGACTAGTAAAAAACCCTAGACTCCTCCGTAATTATCTTTGAAACTGTAATGGATCCGGATCTTAATTTTGGAATGGAGCTATTCTGTCCTTTTTTGGAAGATTTTTTTAAACCTAGATCTCTAAATCCTTGTAGAAAACAAGTTGTAGAGAAATTTCCAAGATGACTCATTTTGCAAAAGCCATTCCTGAGGAAAGAGCTCTAATACCAAATGTTATGGAACCAAGTCCTAGATATAGCATAAAAAGAGAAGAAATAGATAATACGAGAGTAATACATGCCTAAAAAATGAATAACATAGATAGATATAAATCCTATTTGCAGGAGGAAACTCCTTACACAATTTACTGAGTACACAAGACAAGATAAGATACTATCCTGATTAAAATGAGAATATCTCCTTCTTATATATAGGAGATAAAGGTGTATAATAACAACTAATACACACACTAATAGAACCAAGCCTACATAAATAATATTTAATGTGCCAAAATAGGGAGTAATGCACCACACTATATGGTGTAATGTGTCATCATTAAGGGCTTAACATATTTACTTGGTTTTCAGTGTTACTTATTTTGATATCTACCATGTCATTGGAAATATTTTGCAATAGCTTCTTCATGTTGTCTATCTCGAAAGGGTATTTGGTTGTTGTGGGTTTAGGGAAATTATATTTCCTCCTTCCAGATGTAGCAGGTTGTTCTTCTTGTACATTTGGATTTTATTTTAGGAACAACATGTCTTTCTCTACTAAGATAGCCTCTGAAAAAACTTCTTGCAGAGTAGTTTTGTGTTCCCTTGTAACCCACATAGCAATCTGAGTAGGAAAAAGATTAATATAGTAATCCACCAATACCTATTCCACATGAATAACATTGGTAGGATTTCTATTCTTCAAACAAGAAAACCTCTGTTTAAAATCCTTAACTCTCTCTTTTCCCTTTATCCTCAAAGAGGATAGATCCATGACAAGATTGTCATGGGTGTTGTCATCCCCAAAATTTTGGAGAAACAACTTCTCAAACTCATCTTAAGATTTGAAAGTCCCAGGCTCTAAGGAAAAGTACCAAGTGGAAGTCTATCCTTTAAATCCTAATAGGGAAATAATCTACATACCACGTCCTCATGTACTACGTTTCTTAATCGAATGGATTGCATAAATGTTTTAATATGATCCTCAACAGGGGAAATTTCATCTGGGTTGAACTTTGGGATCCACTTGTCTGGATTCTTAGGCAATTTATTTTGCTTCCCCAAGACATAGGCTACATCCTGGTCTAGTCAGAGTCTGTTTATTTGCTCAACGATTGGTACTACTTCGGCTAAATAAGGGTATGAAGATGTTTTACTATTTGAGGAATCCTTAAATGGCGATGAAGACAAAGTGGGTGGTTTAGGTGGTGGTCAAGCAGATTATATGTTGGGATGTAGATCTACTTGATGTTGTTATATATGTTCAAACAATTGATCTATTTGAATCTTAGGAATTTCTCCCTTTTCAGTAGTGTTTTGGGTGCTTGGGTTAACATGTGAGTTATCAGTTGAACAAGGAAAAGACAAAGCATCTCTAAGGCTTCAGACTACTTCAATTTTCCTCTCTACCCTTGAAGTTATATTGTGATTATTTTTTCTCAACTATTCTAGGGAAAGGGTTCCCCTATTTGGTGATACAAAGAGGAATTCTGGTCTTCTATTAACTTGTTATAGGATAGGGGTGACATGGACTATTGTTTGATTTTCTACAGTTTGTGTTGTAGACATAGAAGCTTAAATATGGATTCTAGTGATAATTGGTGGTCTGGGAGGAGGATTTTTACATGTGTTTTGTATTGAAATGTTTAAAAGTGGCCATCCTTATAATGCCATTTGTTGATGGCCTAAGCTTGTAGGTTGCTGGATAAACTACAAGGTAATCAACAGAAGCAGATAGTCTAACCAGAAAGGCTTCAAATTGATCCCACACAGAGATGATTCTATACCCTCATTTTTTGGGATAAATAAATCCTATGGATACAAGTCCTCCATTGGCACAAGGGTTTTCAGATGCAAATGGATCTATTCTTCCTACAAGGAAGATATAGGAAAGGTTTGAAGGAACTTGATACTAGGCTAGACTATCTAAGGATACTGAGACAATAATTGTAGAAAAGTTTAAATAGAACAATTAGATGTTTTATTTATGACAAAGAAATGATAACGCAACATATAAAACTATAAATCAATCATTTTCCCTTTCCAATGGTCCATAGAAGCCAAATTCCATTGTTACGAGCAAAAATGTATGCCGAAAAAATGAAAGATTCTTGGAATATTCTCGTCTTTTTTCAAACAGGATACATATTAAGAAAAAAGAATACTTATGTTGCTTGAGAAGGTTATTTTGGTCTTGAATTTACCTCAGATTATATTCATATTGATTCCTCAAGTCCTGTAGTTCCTTTTGATGCTATATGATTTTTTAAGATTGTTCTTGCTTGGACTTCGATTGCTCCTGTTCATTTTCCTTAACTTCTTTGTTCATCAAAGAGACTGAATAATAATTTTCCCTGGAAAAGGAACCCATGTCCATTGCAATCTCTAAATATTATTTTTTAACATCATTAGTATCCCACTTCCACACAATTTTGTTTGGCACCAAGCCTTGCTTAAAGGTTCCTTCCATGGATCTCTTGGATCCTTTTTTAAACTAGATCCTTTTCCTTCTTGCTCCAAAAATACTGGCCTAAGGAGACAACTGAATCCTCACCAAAGTTAGCCACCACCTCTATTGTTGAAATGATTCCTGAGAGAGTGTAACTATGGGCGAAGGCCGGGAAGTTTCAGGGGTAGGGATATGCATACTGATAAAGGGGATGGTAGTGGAAGATCTGGAAATAAGAGAGGTAGGTTGTGAAAATATGGAAGTGGGGACAAATGTGATGGGTTGGAAAGAATTGGAAGTAGAATACAACTTAAATGGTGCTGAAAAAATAGGTAAATTGGAAAAAGGGATATAAATAAGCAATGTGTATAGATACTAAAGGTGTTCCATTAGTGGAAAAAAGAATGTGGGAGAGGTTAATCTTTGAAAAAGTATATTGAGGAATAATAGTTTCAAATGGATTCCCAACTGATTGGGAGGTTGAAAGAGTTGTTGATAAGCTAGTAGGAATGGTGACATGAAACACATATATGGAAGGAGATATCTCCTCCTCAAGGTCACTTTCAATATCCTACACCTCAACATTCCCAGGAAGGGGTGGGTAAACTTGTTGAATTCAATGGACTTGTAGAACTGGATGCTCTACCCTTTGGACTACTTGTGGTGGAGGATGTGGGATTGTTGCATGTAATTGTATTTGTGGAATGGATTCTTCAACCTTCTGTCTCTTTGGCCATGGCTCAAAAATTGCTTCTTATGCTTCCACTTTTAAGCTCAATTTTTATAAACTCTTCTTGATCTTTTCTGATATGTGCAGGGATTGAAGTGTAGAAAAAGTTTGGTATCTTGTGTGATATTCAACAACATAATTTACCTTATCCTTTGATTGTTCAACATGAGTGGAAGAGGAGCTGGCTAGTAACTCCTTTGCTTCTTTTACTGTTGTTTTATTTTGGACATTTTCTTCCACTGTCAATTTGAGCTTCCTATAATGCAACATTGTTGTCTTAAGCTCCTTTTGATACTAGAAGATGAAGCTTTTATCCTAAGGTGTAGAAATTCTTCTCACCTCCTATCAAAAATCATTGGAACCTCAGTAAATTGAGTCATCACGATTTTATTGATAGACATAGGATGTCTTCATGTGCTCTTATACAAAGTGTCTGTAAAAAAATGACTTAGGGTCATGCATCCATTTAGGTTCCTCCCCTATGTTCATTGTAGTAATATATTTTCCAAGAATAGCAAATGGGTGGAGTTTTGCAGAGTCAGAAATCCCATATTTAGTGGAAAATTGGGCCAACACTTCCTCTTAGCCGCTATAACCTTTGGGAATATGCCATCAATAATAATATGGAAATATATATCCTAGAGTACCATACTGTTTGGCACTATCCTAGGAAGCAGATATATGATGTTGCTTTCTCAAATATGGATGTAGGAGAAATACTCACCCACATACCAATCTCCCATGGTGGAGATTAGTGCCTTGGCCCTGTCAAAGAAAGTGGGGGAATCCCCTTTGAAACTTTTCTCATATATCCACCCAATGAAATGGCCGGAGATGTCATAAATGTGAGGATCAAAGTTATCCTCCCATAAAGCTGACCAGTAAATGTAAATAAGAGGTGAAGTTCTGGTCCAATTCCATCCCATTGTCGGGAATGGAGATGTCACACAGAATATGTCCATTACATAACTTCATAGGTAGAAGGAAGGATTCCTGAATACCCGATTCTACTAATAATTCTCAATTTCCTCCTTCAATACAACTGAGAGAATTTTCTCTGAGTTGAAATATTCACCTGTTGTCAAGACATGATGAGCTAGGGTTGCTCATTCCACTTTGAACACTGTACAATTGGGTAACCCATAGAACATACAGAGCATGACTTCCAAAAAAGAGAATGGCTCCTTAAACTAAGAGATTGGATAGGAATTATCATGCCTTGGGGTAAACTCAGTAGGGTTATCTATTCACAATTTAATCATCTCTTCAAAATTAAAATGGGTCATGGAAGCTTCAAGGAATTTTGCTTTCAACAACTGTTATGGTGGGTTGAGGGCGTATGCTCTTGCAAAGACTACATGGAGAAAAGATGCTAGTTGGGTCTATTTATGATCCTCAAAAGATCACTCTTTGAGGTTTGAGTGTCCAAGTGCCCACTTGACCGGGACATTGTAAGGAATGAACGGATGTCTGGATGTGATATAGTGGAGCTAGGATTTATGAATGTTGGTGTAAATTAATCAGTCATGGGAGATGGAGGAAAAAATTTCATTATCGAAAATGACATAAATTCGGGACCAGTTAGGTAGTAGGTTTCTGACATCAGTCCACTGGTTTAAGAGAATATACAAATGTTTGGGTCCTTACTTTTATTCTCATTCAGAGCGGTCTTATACCTTGTAGTTCTCGACATTTTTGCATACTAGGACATATATTATGATAAAAATTGCTGACCATAATTAAAATTTACCCAAGATAAAAATAACCAAATTGAAGCACTGAGAAATGAGAAATTTGAGAAACTTAACTATAGATAGCTTGAAAATAGGAAGATTCATGGGATTTGTGAGAAAATCACAGTAGAATCTTAGTGCAGGTGAAAATTGTGAGTTGAAATGGTGAACAAATCGTAAAAATTGACCGATTCAAATTAACCAAGTCCAATGGAGAAATAGATCTACCCCGTAGATTCTGAAAAAATCAATGGTGAAGATTAGAGTGAGAAACCAAATTGTGGAGATAAAATTTAACCAATTTCTTCAATTTTGATTTCCACAATCCTCATTGTAGGTTGCAAGAATGTGGGGTGATATATGCAACCAAAAATGGATTTATTAACTTTCGCAATATGCAATCCGCATTGCGGATTGCAGAATCGTAGAAACACAATTTTGCAATTTTATTATTTATTAAGCTTTCGATTTCAGCAATCCACATTGCTGGTTGCGAAAATGAAGAACCAAATATTGGGATTTTATTTGTGAAAATATTTCCCAACATACACAATCTGTATTTGCTAGTTGTGGATTGTGCGAAAACAAAAATAACAAAAAAAATAAATTTCAATATTCGTAATCCACATTTGCGGGTTTCAGTGAAACCAGAAAACATTTTTCAAAACCTCCACAGAAAGGACTTCCTTTGTTCGCATTGCGGATTATGGAATGTGGGTTGTGGAAAAGAAAAAATAACAAGAAAAAGAGATTTCTTGTGCAATCCACAAAACCAAAAAAACAAGGCTTTCATGAAATTTATTAAAAGCCAAAACATAGTAATTACAGTAAGCATGAATAAGATCCCATGAGAAAAATCATAACCTTAAAGGTTACCCTAGTGAATGAATGGGGCTCCCATTTTTACAGCTAAAATAGGATATGTTGCTTCCATCAACAGAAGGATGAAGAGGATATCCCAAGGTTTCAACCCTTGGAAGAAGATAATTTTGTGAATAATCCTTTTTGTGAGCCACACCATTTTGGTGGATCAGTAAAGGAGGGCCAAGAGAAGCTCAGAGTAGCCAAGGAACTTTTTGTTGATGCCAATGCCTTAGTGTTAACATGTTGTTGGAAATATTGAAAATAGGAATTGGAAGCAGAAGCTTTCTTGGGATATTATGAAAATATCAAGGAATCAATGGCCAATATGAAGAAAATTTACATCAACTTTATTTCATATAGGAATCATCTTCTTGATTTAATCAAAATATACCATCATGCACTTAGAAGAGAGGAAGATGAAGTAGAAAAGCTTGGCAGTGAATCAAATACTACATATTTTTCTCTGGAGAGCACCAAAAAGGAAATTTTAAGAGTTAAAGTTGTAGATATATCAACTTGAAAAGGATTTGAATGTACCCCACCTTTCATAATGCATGGAAGTAAATGCATCGGTGATGATGGAGAAACTTCATGTGGAGGATGAATATGAAGAAAGTTTTGATTTGCAAGTGTTGGTGAAAGGAGAATCCATAGAATATACTATCTAAACATTTGTCTTGTTGTAGAAGTAAATTAAAGAAGATATACCATTCATATTTACAAGTATAGATACTTTTTTTTCGACATATTGGATAGATAAGCACATCATTGAGATGGAGGCCCAAGGATGCATTATTCTTGATTTCATATGTAGGTATTTGTTTGAGATGCATGCCTTGGAAAAGAGGCCTCATGAGTGTTGGTGAAACCCACCAACAAAGATTCACCGACAAGGGTTCCCACTCTATCGACACCCTACAGCGTAATCTCCTTGAGCATCGGCCTAGACAGGTTTTGCCCTACCCATCAACGTCTGTAGAGTAGACAAGGTCTCACCTGAGGAATTGAAGGGAGAGCTACCAAAACTGAGTTTTCGACAGTGGGAGAGGAGGATATGGGGATCCGATGAAGGGAGATCATAACTTATGTGATCATCATATAGTATAAAATTATCACAGCATCATTCATAGAACATCATAGTCCATCAAACAGTTATAGAAACATATATTATATCAAATTAAAACAAACAGATCACACTGATATGGCAAGAAGAGACTGAATCGCATCTATATCATGTCATTCTAACAAAATAGAGTCATAGCATTGTACAAGATATATAACAATAGACAAGAATTGAGCCATACTCATCACATCATTTAGTACTCTTGTGCAAAATATGCCACATTACATAATCCTTCTCCGAAACCAAAGACTACATACATAAGGAAGAATCACATTCAAGACAGAAAAGTCTCCATAGAGTGGATTGCACCAGATCTTATCCTTTACTATCACATAGGAAATCACATACAATTGTTCACCACAACATATCACTTCCCATGACTCCTCAAAATGGATCTATAAATAGGATTATGCCTTTACATCGAGGGTCCACTAATAACTGAATTCTAACCACTACTGACCTATTGCAACAAAACTTGGTCAAAATATACATAAAATATTCAAAAATGGTTATTTTCTTGCTTATCATGCCAATCTTCCCTGGAGCGGTACTGCATGAGCTTGTGTAGCTACCGTGATGCTGCACAACTCACTCACCCCAAACACCTTGCCAATAGCCCCCCAACACAGTTTTGTGGCTCGCCCTCGAGCCACGTCAAGTCGACAAGGTGTGTGCCAAAGTATTATCCTTAAAATATTCAAACTGTTGCGCAATTTCACAGACCTATAGCTAGAATTTACTGGTGATACTCTGACAATTAGTCAAAGTTTGCTGGATGAGGTGCTCCTCACTCGCCTTGCTATCAACCACTTGTCGATTCTATTAAATGGCCTGGAGCGTGGAGATGGTCTTTATAGCCAACTAGCCACCAATTTCTTGGAATTCATCGAGCTGCTTACGGTGCTTTTGATGGCATTCTTGTGCCCTGGCATCTTGCTGCTGCAGATCTTTTAGTTCTATGGCCCGAGTGATCTGCACCATCAGTGGAATGGCCTTCAGTGAATTCTTCAGGGTTTTCAACTAACCCTCTGCCTCTTGCACTTATGCGGTCAATTGATCAATCTTCTCATCCTGAACAATACTTTGCCAAAATTTAGTGGTCACCTCCATAAGTGTTCTAGCCTCTTGCTCCATGGTGCTGATCTGAGTGGAAATTTATTCAATGGAGGTCTTGTGCTCTGCAACCTACTCTGGTGGCATTGTGGGTTGTACCTGGGCCTAGAGAAACAAGTTAGTGTCCTAAAGCTCAACCAGAGTCTACCCCAATCACTTGGCCTTTTTGAATTGGGTTAGCACTATGGTGTTGTCAAACATGTTCTGGCAGGAATCAAAAATATCCTACTCAACTTCCCTGCACCTTCCACATACCTACTCCTATTCATTAATCAGGTAGTCTTGCGCCTTCTTGAGGTCAGTAATCTCTTCAGTAGCCTTCCGGTGCAACTCATCCTGTGTTGCCTTCAGCTGGCTGATTTCTTGTAACTTCTCCTCTGCTAAATGCACTCAGACCTAATGCAGATCCTCTGCTTCCTTTTGTAGCTTTGCAACGGTATTCTAGGCCTCAACATATCCCTCAGCCAAATGTTTTTGTCATGCTGCCAACTCCAATGCAGTGCCATGCTGCAACTCAACCAACACTGTAGCATATAGTTTCTTCAAATCCAAGGTCACACTCTAGATTAGGTGCAGCTGGTGGTGAAATTCTTCATTGTTGGCATCGATCACAGTTGAGGGAAATTGCACATTCCTGGCCCGGGGCTTAGTGCTGATCGACGAGCTATCCTGTAACAGAGGTCGTGTCGATGGTTTCTTGAAAATAATATAAAAAATGGACTCTATCCTATTTATTACACCACCAAATTCTTCATGGTTTGATTCATGAATTGTCATAGTTGCAGCTGTAGAGGAATCCATGATGGCTTTGACAAGCCACTGCAGCTAGTCTTCCATCCCCAATTTGGTACTACTTCTTGCCTCATACTCCTAATGCCATTTGGCTTGAGTCTTCTCCTGCATGTGCTAGGAGACATTTTTAGGATCTGTGAATGACTCATTGTCAGAGTCATGGGTGCTCAATTATGGCAGGGAAGGGTCTTCAGGAGCCTCTGGGGGCAGCTCCTCTTAACTCACCAAAACACGCCAGTCTCCCAACTAGTCTTTCATAATTGTATCCAAATATTCCATGGTGATCTTGTAAGGCAATGGTAGCCACTTCCAATCAGGGTCCCTTGTGGCCTGAATATGAATGGAGTGTGGTACAATAGAAAATATAAGGATCCACTGATACTCTGCCGCAGCATAGGGAGAAACTCTCAGAACAGCAACGATGAACACCTGCAATGCTTCCCAATAGATCCACAAATGAATAGGATAGTTCATTTGTCGACTGGGTTCTTCGACCCACCATAGGTTTTGATAGTAGGCACCGTGACAAACCTTGACTACCTCAACTGCCATGGGTTAGTAGTCCTCCGGTTCCATCTAAGCAATAAGAGTGATGAGAATCAAAATCCAACTATAAGAAAAAGGCCTCCTAGTCTAAGAAGCAAGGGCATCTTCAAGAAACTAATTCAACAAAAATAAAGACCAATTCATTTGTACCCCCTTGGCACATTTCTAGGTGCAAGAGAAAGCACCCAAATTACATTGGACTGGGCGATTGCCGTGAATAACCTTGCTGGCCAAAATTCTTGCACCAATGCGCACCGTCTGTGAATTGATACTGTCAATGCGATAAGCACGACCATCCCATTGTAACTCAAAGCACTCCTTCAGCTGCTTCACAAGCTGCTTATCTATATCTCTTCCATGAATATATTGTGTCAGGTCCTCTCTAGCCTTAGGCAAACCAGTAATACTTGCAATCAATTCGACGGTGATAGGGATCTGTGTATTCATCGAAAGTACCCCTCCATGGAAACACACCAACAATTGCTTCACACATGCATGTGCTTCATTCAAATGGCCAAAATGGGGCATATTGATGAGCCCCAATAACCCAGAATTTTCTAATCCACTAGCCCATGGTTTCGAAATTTGTCTCATGGGGCCACCAAACGCCATATGGATAGATTCATAAGGCTCATCCCGAACATATTTAAGTAGGATCAAGTCATGATCATCAAACTTAAGCCCGATCAATGCATGGATGATGTCGACTGAGCAGGTCATCCCTTTCGGCAGCACTGTCAACTTGGGCGGGTACTTCTGATTCTTCAACATCTATCATGCCTTCGATCCTGGATGCATAGGAGTGACATATCCCAAGATATCATTTACTAAGACACATTGAGGTATAGTGGAATCAATAGCTTTGGAGCTCGATGGCCTAGTCTGTGTAGTGCCTTCTCTGTGCACCTTCGTAGACATGAGAGTTTTTGTCTTCTCTGGTGGCGTAGGACTGGGTCTTTGTGTCTACCGCTTCTACTTTAGAATGGATGATGAATCCACTAGCATACTCATGAATTCCTCTTCCACAACCATGGGCTGAACGGGGGACTCGTACTCACTCAAAATTTCAATAGCGTCAAGGCTACTTAGCATCCCTTACTCCTCAAAGCCAAAAAAGATGCTCAACAACTCAAACTATACTGCACTCAATACTTGCACAAAATTCACCTTCTATATCTGCTCTTTGCAACTGAATAATGCCATCTGATGCATCCTGCACGGTGTTTTATAGACACTTCCAATTCCAAATATATCATTACCAATTCTAACTTCATCATTATTTTCAAATTGGGTATTAATGACACCAAATCCAACGACAATCTTATGCTTCTAACGGTCGGATCACTCATTAATGTGGGTCACTTCAACAAGCGCCTCCAGCCAATTGTTTTAACTACCTACATTTATTACTTTATTTGACCACCCCATAGCCGGACAACAGTCTCAAAGGGTCAACTGACTACTGCTAACAATTATAACCTTGCATAGCCTCTCCCTTAGGGATCGCCTTGCACTGCTGAACTAAAATTCTCATCATTTTTTTCTATACTTTAGGTAGTGTGCATCACCGGCCCTGTTCTATAGCGATTCAAGCGACTCCCGTTGATGAGTTTTGACAACATTGCACCATCTAACTGTTCTAACTGAACTGCACCACCAGAGGTAATGGACTAAACAAGATAGGGACCTAATGTTGGGGCATGGACCTTAAAGGTCCTTAATTTTGGCAACTCCCCGGTTTTGGTGCGAAGCTTGTAACCAGAGTTGTGGCCCAAAATAGTCTTAGGGGTTTCGGGGTTGGGTCGAAGCCCCTCCTTTTGTAATTAACCCATGGTTTAAACTCATGGTTTGTTTATGAGTTTAAACCATGGGTTAATTACAAAAAGAGGGGCTTCGACCCAACCTCGAAACTCCTAAGACTATTTTGGGCCACAACTCTGCTTACAAGCTTCGCACCAAAACCAAGGAGTTGCCAAAATTAAGGACCTTTAAGGTCCGTGCCCCAACACCTAACCAGTGCATTTGTAACTTACTTGGATGCTTGATAAACTTACTATCATATAACAACACCAAATATCCTATCGCAAACTGTTTATTCTTAATATGGAGATCATGCCATGCCTTTTGTCGGTACTTCACAACCTGTTGGTGGAAGCCTGTGATGAAACAATCTTCTTCAATCTGAATCAACTTCACAGCACATTCCTCTAATGCTACTACATCATCCATACCTGTCGTTGCGACAATGCACAAGATGGGAACAATATACTCCATAGGCATGACTACCTCTTTCCCATAAACCAACTTAAATGGTGTCTGACCGGTTAGCCATTTGCAAGTAGTGTGATAAGCCCATAGAATTGCAATAATTTTTAAATCCCAATCATCGCAGTTAATGTTACATACCTTGGTCAGCACTATCTCCAAAATTTTGTTGAAGGCCTAAACAATACCATTTTCCTGTAGATGGTAGGGTGTACTCTTCTTATCTTGTATCCGGAGCTCTTCAGTTAGCACTTTTACCATCTGGTTCACAAAGTGACTACCCTGGTCACTCATTAGGATTTTAGGACACCCAAATTGCATCACAATGTTCTCAAAAATAAACCAGGATCCCATCGCAATGGTACATATAATGACTAGTGCAGCCTATGCCCACCAAGTCAGGTAGTTAGTTGCAGTGATGATATAGCGAGAGACAGTGTGCTTACCTGGCAGATTGATAGGACCCACAAAGTCAATAGCTCATTTATCAAATGGTTGCAAATTCACCTATGGAACTAGTGGTATCTCATCCCTGCGCGATGGTTTACCAACCCTTTGGTAGACATCACAACTCCTTGCATAGTCTGTTCTATAATTATGCAATGTGGGCCACCATATCCTAACACGCAACACTTTTCATGCAGTAGCGTAGCTTCCATATTGACCTCCCGCGATTCCTTCATGCACTTCTTCTAGAATGGCACCATTCTCATGCGGTAAGACGCACCATCACAATATTTCATCTAGTCCAAGTTTATATAGTTGTCCAGCAATTAGTTGAAAATCAGAGGCTTTTACAAATAGTTTCTTCTTTTGGCTAATCGACATGTCTGCTAGGCAACGCCAGTAGACAAAAACTAAACAATTGGTGAATAGTGAACATCTACAACTTCAATTCGGAACAATTGTGCATCTGGAAAGTCATCATCAATATTTGTTGGTTCTTCACCATTCTCAACACGTGACAGATGATCTAGGCCAGCATTCAACCATCCTGGCTTTACCACTATTTCAAAATCAAACTCTTGGAACAAAAGCAACCACCTACAGATTCTCCCCCCCAACATAGGCTTATTGACTAGGTATTGCAAAGAAAAATAATTGGTGAACATCTTGAAATGTCCTCCCAACAAGTAGTGCCTAAACTTTTGCAGAGCATAAACCATCTCCAGGCCTTCCCTTTCAGTCGTGGTATAATTTCATTTGGAAAATGATAACTTTCTACTGGCATATGCTGTTAGATGATCCAAGTTTCTGTCACCTGGTTGCATAAGAACAACCCCCAGTGCAGTATAATAGGCATTGACATGCACAAGGAATTATTTATTCCAATCAAGAAAAACTAGTATTTGTGCAGAGGCCATCTTGTCCTTCAGGGTGTCGAAGCTTCCTTGACATTCTGGAGTCCATTCAAATGCAACATATTTCTTTAATAGCTTTTCCATTGGAGCAGTAATCGCAGCGTATCCCCTGATAAACTTGTGATAGTAGCCTGTATGTCCCAGTGTTGCTCGGAGCATATTTACATTCATCGGCGGTGGTAAACTGAGGATCGGCGCAATCTTTGTCAGATCTACCAATAGACCTTCTTTGCATATGATTTGCCCAAGTAGTATGCCAAAGGGTGCACAGAAAATACTTTTTTTTTGAATTCAATGAAATCTGATGCTATCTACATCATTCCATCATTAATCACAGATTGTCCAAATGGTGTTTAACCAAGCCATAGATGGTCCAGTCATCTACATGTACCTACAAGAATTTTTGAGTAAAATCTTTAAATACATCGATAACTACACGGGAGAATACAGCAGGTGCATTCTTCAACCAAAATAGCATGATGGTATATTGGAAACACCCCCACTTGGTGACGAATGTAGTCTTATGGTGATCCTCCTTCGCAATCCGGATCTGGTGGTATCCCGAAAAGCCATCTGTGAATGAATATACCTCCTGGCCGCCTACACCTTCCAGAACTTCATCTATGAAAAAAATCAAGAATGGATCATGTACACATGCATCATTCAGCTTCCTCAGATCGACACAAATGTGGATCTCACTGGTCTTCTAATCTTAGCCCACCATCAGGCTTATCCACTCTAATTCTTATACAGGTTCAATGATCCTGGCATCGAGCATCCTATCGATCTCAGCTTTCACGCAATCCTTGTATCATGGGTTCAGTCTATATAGCCTCTGGCGTATTGGTTTTGCATCTATCTTGAGTGGAATCTTCATTTCCCCCAATTCGTCAAGTATTGCCTTCATTTCTGAAAATCACATTGGGAAAAAGTCCTAGAATTCGTGCAGTAGATCTATGACTTTGGCCATCGTCTCTTCGCCCCAATAGTCTCCAACATTAGCAAATTTTGGATTTTCTACCGACCCAATGTTAACTTTTCGAATCCTTAGCTGCTGGTTAATCGAATCCATCGGTATGTTGGGATCTATGACACCACGACTTCCTTTGGACTCTGGAATATTAACATTCTTCATCCCATCATCATCTTCAGGTTCCTCAGACAAGTTGTAGCATGTCATCATGGATTGGATGGGGCCATTTTCATGAGGATCAACGGGGTATACAATAGGGATGAATTTTAGTACTACATCGTGGATAATGTGCAAAGCATTACATAGCTCAAGGTTAGGGTCCTAGAAGCTAAACATTTGCACAAAGCAAACTAACAACTCCTCCCAAGTGGTAATGTTTCTGTGCAATTATGTTGCCACATACCAGGACCTTGGCATCTCTTCTAGAGTATGAACAAAAGCGTGAACCCACTCATCTCTGGGCCGTAATGTCCATAACCTATGACACTCGTTTAAATGACTGGCAGGGTCATCCTATCCATCATATCTCCTAGCATGATAGACCTCTATATCGCCAAAATGAACCATCATCAACCAGGTTCATTTTGGAACTTCTCCCAGTCATGGATCATCCGTTTGTGTGTTTCCCACCATCAATTTGGAGTAGCCTTTAGTGCTACATCAAGAGCCAAAATCCTTTGTGGTTCAAGCACTTTCTCTTCAAATTCTTGAAAGAACTCAGATAGTCCTGGCAGTCCTTCATAAATAGACAGCTCGACAGTCTCAGTCGCAACATGTCGGAGAGACTGTGTAATCAACCCACACTTTCTGACTGATACCTCATGCAACCAATTCTACCAATTTTCTAGAGCAACGTCAGAGTCAGAGGATGCAAAAATTGTGCTACACCATCCAAGTTCTCCATTGATAGTAGTTTGGATATAGTCCTCAGAGATGTTATAAGCATGATCCCAACTTCTCCTAACTTCCTCCTTTACTGGTTCGATATATCGCCATCCTTCCTAAGGGTCCATAGGAGCAATGACCCTAACATCCTAGTTTTCAAATGTAATAACACATTTTTTGAAGTTGATAACCTGACATGCTATCATTAGCCCATCCAATTCCTAGTAGCGCAATATAGGGACCACCATCTCCTACAACTTCTATCATGTCAAATTCAACACATGTTTTCATACCTTCAATGTCAACAACCAAATTTGAAACATGATCAATGGGTTGAACCTTCACCTTGTTGGCTAAATGCAGCTATACTGGAGACCATCCCAACGTTGTCTTTCCCATCAATAGCCAGGTTTTCTTTTTCAGGATTTTTACATATGACCCAAGTTCCAAGATTACTAATTCAACCTCATAATCCCCAATCTTGACATTCATCCTCATCTCCTTGTCGGTCTTCCTTTTTTGCAGGGAATTCATAGCGGAGTCCTTCATTGTTTTATCTGGGAGGTGTAATAATGCCTCAAGCTTAACAAGGGCATCCGAGTCCCTTGTCAGTGATAGAAAACTATCAAAGAACTTGCGCAGGGTACCATACTGCCACAATGGTCCTACCTTTGCAGACGGATCAAAAGAAAATGGCATATCAACAATTGGTAACTAACCCGGATTTCTCCTGATTTTGTTCTTTGTGTCTAAGAAGGTATCTTTCTCTATCACAATATCAAATGTGACCTTCTTCTTACCAACGAGCTGAACTTGTAGCCATGATACATCATATCTAGTTGTAACACCAATGCGAGTGACAATCCCAACATTGACATCCTTCATCCGCGGCTCGGCCTGAATATTGGAAACTGTCGATCCCTGGTTGAAAGGCAGGTTCTGATTCAATGGTTTATTCATTGGTTGGTTCTATGCCTAAGGTGAGTTCTGAGTCTGATTCTATGGTGGAACCTATTCTTGCATTATCACCTGGTTCTGTACTTGGAATGCAAGTTGATTATGATTCTGTGCATTCTGTAACTAAGGAATTTGTCCTGCCTACCATTTTGCAATCAACTGAGGGAAAATTTCAACATTATGGTCGCTAGCTTCACAATATGTGCACTGTGCATGAGGAAACTCCCTCTGGTAATTCCCAAATACCCCACAGGTGTAGCACTAAATATATTCATGAACTCGTCCTCCTCCATGGTCGAATCCTTCTCCTCGACCCTTGAACCCCCTGCGAAATCCTCCTCGGAATCCTCCTTTCTGAAACTGTGGTTGGGCCATTTGTTGCTACGGTGGGTTAGGTTGCTGCTGGACATATTACGCGGCTTGAATATATTGTAGTTGGTTCTATTGTGGTTGATGTACCTGGTTATACTGTGGTTGTACCACCATCGGTGGCTGTGGTGCAAACTGTGGCTGCACCATATACTGTTCCTATGGTTGTGCAGGGACAAAATACAATGGAGGAATTGGTGTATATGGTATCTGTGCTGCTAGTTCTACTACTTGCGGTTGTGCTTGCACTATCCAGGGGTCCTCTCCTTTCACAAAGTATGAATCATATGTCCTTTCCTAGAGCAAATCATAAGCACACCAATTTTTGTCGTCGTGTCCAACCGATTGACAAAATGTACAGTACAAACTTTTTGCCTTCGTAACCATCTTCTACATATAATCATAGTTCTTGTGTGGATTCCCATAGACCTGGAAGATGCAACACGATGGTGTGCCAACACCACTCAACGGGTTAAGGGCTCATGACAACAAATAGTTTTGAAATGTCGGACAAGTATACTTGGTATGTCCACTTGCATGGCGACAGGTGCAGCAAATATCATCACAATATTCCTTATCCTTTTTGATGTCTTGCAATTGTAGCATTAAATTGGCCAGCTGCACCCGAATTTGATTCATTCCAATGGCAGTTTCCCCTGCTGGCGATGCCTCCAATTTCATCGCAGTCTCTAGAGCCTCACTCTGTGTCGTAATATTTTGTTGCATTAATGGTTGTCAGATATGTAGGAAAAGCACCCCGATAAACCATTCTTTATGCTGAACATCGCTCATCTGAAAACTGACCCAAGCCATCAATGTCTTAAATCGCTGATTAAAATCCCAAATCATCTCATTGGGTAATTGTTTGATCTCTTTTAATTCAATGATGTACTAATATTCAGACTTCGGCTTCTTAAATTCCTCAAATAGCCCTGTTCTGAACTCATCCAATGTTTTTGCAGTACCTCCCTGAGGCACCTGTGGGAATCTCATAAACCATTCCAATGCACAGCCCCTCAAAGTAGTGGCTAGCTGAATTTTCTTGACATCATCATCGATAGTTTGTCAAGTAGTCCAGATCGCTTCACATAAGAACCAGTACCACTTTGGATCATCGATGCCATTTCTATTCAATATTGGTAACTTCATTTCATCTCTCGTCATTCTAGACCTTCTTCCCCCCTGTTGGTGCTCTATTACTAGACTGTTGCTGACACATCGGGCAAGTTGACATAGAATGTGCATTCCTTCCTTGTGGTGGAGTAGTGTGCAGAGGAGTAGACATTTTACTACTGGGGTTCGAGCCTGTCATTCTTCTGGGTGTAGCTTGGGCCTGTATGTCCTCGTTGTCATAAAAATATTGCTTCATCCCATGTGGTTGTTCTTCACAGTATCGCACTTTGACTTCAGCAATACCTTCTCCCATCCTCTGCCTCTTTTCTCGAAACCTTTCTCCTCCCCTCATACAACCACTTGTTTCTTCGATGACCTTTAAATTCTCACCAGAACTCATGCCCATCTACCCCTTACTTCCTTATGCATTTCCCCCCTTTCTATCGCAGTGCCTATATCCCCCGCACACCAGAGTTCTACTACTCTTGGTCCATCTTTAGGATACCCTTTTCACAGACTAGTTGCTTAATCAACAGTTGTAGCGACAATAAGAATCTTCCACAAGGTCCACTAAAAGAATCCCTTTACGCCTCGCTGAAATATTTATTAGTATCAACAACAAACTCAGTGATGTGACCTTCTAAGATACTATCCAACCATACCTAAACTACCTGTGATGCCTTGTTGCTGGTTTCTTCTAGCACCTAGATCAGTTATGTGGTCTAGGATGTCGTCTCTCCTCCTTGAAAGTTTGTCTTTCACTTAGTGAACTTTGTCAACTATTCATGCAAGAGAACTGGTAATTCACAAAAGAACCATTCATGAGGACCGTCGTGGATGTATCTATCCAACCAATGGATCATCGACAGCTTAGGATTCTGGTTTTTGGATTTAGCAAACTCCCATAACTTCATATCAAACCATCCCTCAATATCTGACTAAGTCGGATGCCAAAAATATCCCTCTCCTATTTGCAACTCGGTCCCATCAACGAAACCATTCATTGGTGAAACCCACCAACAAAGCTTCACCGACAGGGGTTCCCACTCTGTCGACACCCTGCAGCACAGTCTCTCTGAGCACCGGCCCAGACAGGTTTTACCCTTCCCAGCAACTTCTATGAAGCAGACAAGGTCTCACCCAAGGCATTCAAGGGAGAGATGTTAGAACCGTGTTTCCAACAATGGGAGAAGAGGATATGGTGATCCGAAGAAGGGAGATCATAACTTATGCGATCGTCATACAGTATCAAATTATCACAACATCATTCATGGAACATCATAGTGCATCAGACAATTATAGAAACATATATTATATCAACTTAAAACCAATAGATCGCATTGATATGGTAGGAAGAGACTGAATCACATCTATATAATGTCATTCTAACAAAATAGAGTCACAGCATTGTAACAGATCTATAACAACAAACAAGAATTGAGCCATACTCATCGCATCATTTATTACTCTTGTGCAAAATATGCCACATTACATAATTCTTCTCCAAAACCAGAGACTGCATACATCAGGAAGAATCACATTCAAGACAGAAAAGTCTCCATAGAGTAGATTGCACCAAATCTTATCCTTTACTATCACGCAGGCAATCACATACAATTGTTCACCACAACATATCATCACCCATGACTTGTCAAAATGGATCTATAAATAGGATTATGCCTTTACATCAAGGGTCTACTAATAAATGACTTCTAACCGCTAGTAACCTATTGCAACAAAACTTGATCAAAATGTACATAAAATATTCAAAAATGGTTATTTTCCTGCTTATCGTGCCAATCTTCCCTTGTGCAGTACCACGTGAGCTTGCACAGCTATCACGACACTGCACAACTCACTCGCCCCAAACCACTTGCCAACAATGAGCCGCCTATATGGAGAGAATACTTATCTTTGAATAAGGTGTCTTATTGCATCACACATAGATCATAAATCCAAAGTGTTTATTCATCCATGGATTTTGTGGATGGATACATAGCCAAGATGGAGATTCATCAAGGTACAAAATATGTTTGTTTCTATGATAATTATTTTGGCTTTACAGATATTGTTTTACCATGTGAGAAACAACAAAGATATATTTTTCATCCATTAGATACCTCCAATACATGTGCACATGAGGTGGATTTTGATTTACATGTGCTTGATGAGTTTGAAGTCAAGCAAGATGAATAACAAGCACTTCTAAATTTCTAGAGATATTATGAGTTACCTCTAGGAGGTTCAGTGTTGAAATTTTTTGGAGGAGGTACATGATATCAGTTTATTTGAGCCAATCTCAATTTTGATGGATGATTTCTACCAAGAGTTGGTTCACTATTTTTGATCCCATGCACATATGGTTTCCAACACACATAGGGATGAATTTTGGGTGAATATATTTTCCCTATTGGTGTAACATGAGTAAAACGAGGCTCCCACATATTCCATTGATGGTTTAATGGTCAATCCATGTGTCTTGACAAGTGCACCTGTTCATTCCCAATGGTAGCAGAGACATACATTTGATGCCTCCATCATGCATAAAAACACATTGGATTTACACTCGATCCATTTGAGTGTGAAAAGTGTCAGAGAGTTAATCTATTGTACTAGTGCACAACTTGCACTCAAAGTAGTTGGTTGATTTCCACCTAGACTAGTAAGCATTAGTGTTTATTCATCCATTGATTTTGTGTCTAAAAACATGATTGAAATGTGTACCCCATAGGGTAAACATCTTTCTTTCATTAGTGGAAACTCATTACATAAATCGTACATCTTATGTGAGTAGTGGCATGATCATATATGGTTTCTATATGATGCTATCAATATACATGGATGGACATGGGATCACTACTTGTGTAATTAGAGAAGTGATGTGAATTTCAATTCTAACTTGCACATGGAGTCACATATTTTGGGGGGGGATAGAATGATTTTTCCCCACATTAAAGAACTCCATTATTTCTAGGAGATTTTCACAGATGCCCAATTTTTAATTGAGAATGATCAACTTTCAGTGTGATGGTATGATCTTGACATTCTTCCTTGATGATATATTCTTCCAGTTGAGTGTGATGTTTCAGAGGATGTATTTGAGACATTAGGACCATATAATTCCTTGGAATTCCATATTTCAAAAAGTGGTAGAAACATTTGGAGCCTTGTAGAGGAACCACGATACAATTGTCAGGATTATATAGGATGTAAGGTATTCTCCTCAGTTTCCTTAGTTGGGTTAAAAAATTTGTTATGAGAAAGAAGAGTTGGTCATTGGGGGAATGGATATAATCGGAGTAGTGTAGAAAAATAAAAATGTACCTTTGGTACTTATCTTGATATTGAGGGTTCCAATTCTAATTAATCAACAACATATATTGAGGAATCAAAAAATTGGTTGACTACACATATGGTTAGAGTTGGATTCTTCCTTGAGAAAAAAGTAATTTTGGAAAGGGGGGACTATCATGCTCCTATTTTCATATCACCATGGAGAAAGGAAATTTTTAGGAATGAAATTTCTCCAATTTGCTATTTTTTGGGCATTTGTTCAAAAAATAAATTTGCTATTCTTTTTTACTCTCTAATATCTCCTACATTTACATAAAGTATGTTGTGTTTATTGTAATATTCACCAAATTTAGTAGTAAATTGTAGGTTTCATATCTAACATTCTCCTACATATATATATTATTTTCTCACCCAAAAATAATCGCCTGGAATACTATACTTAGGTATACTATTAGAATCCTTAAAAATACCCCACCATGGAATAAGTACTAACCCATCAAAATCCATGGATCCTAGTGAAAATATTAATTAATTAGTCAATCAAGGAATTATTTGAGTATTGTCATTATTTAAATAAATTAGGAAGGACCATAATTTTGAGATACTTAATATTTCTAATGTTTTTAATAATTTAGAAATTAACTTAGTGGATCAGGGTGGCACATAAGAAAAAATGAGGCTTCTTGAAAAGTTTTCATCAATGATTACAGAAGGTGGAAAAAATAAAAAAAAATAGGAAGGAATGTAAAAGAATAAAAAAAGCAAAACTAGCCAAAAAGTAAAACACACAGGGAAAATAGGAAACAACAAGAAAAGTAGGAAAGCCCAAGCAAAAGCATGAAAGCACAAATAAAGAACGGAAACAACAAGAAGCACATATATAAAGGTAAAAATAATGTTTACATATAAGGAAGGATCCTTAGTGAGTTGGATAATTCCCACACATGCCAAGTTTCCTCATTGGCCTCATGGATTTGAATTCTAAGAGACAAGTCTAATTTGGATGAAAATCACAATAGTTTTCTATAAAATAAAGTTATCCAGTGATTCTCACATATTTTTCCATTTAGATAATTTTATTTTGAGAGATTAGTATCTACTCTTATCTTGGGTGATATGCCCCATTCTTGCATTGGGAGTGTTCCCATTTGCACCCATTGTTCTAGTTCATAATTGTAGAGTCTTTCCTATGGGATATTGAAGAAGAGTTTATGTAGTTTATTTTGAAGATATTGTTGAGGCCATTAGAATGTTTCAAAATTATGATGTGTTGCCAATACAGTAGGGACATGTTCTACATTAATGAGAAAATGATACTCCTATAGCAGTTTCCAAATACCATGAGAATTGAGCCAATGAACAGTAGAAGTTGAAGGTTGTAACCTACTGCTTCTTTAAAGAGATGAGAGGATAGTGTTTTTCATAAATTTTCAATGATTTAATTGGAGGTTCTAAAATTCATTCAATCTTGTTTCATGTTCAAATGGATTTTATGAAGCCATCAATTTGAATTCATGAAGTCTTCTAGTTTTTTTTAGTGATGGTTGTTGTACTGAGTCAGTACAAGATTTGAGAATATTTTGGGTGGAATTTTGGCCAATATATGATGTAATTTATGCTATGATAAAATTATGTTTTCATTCCTGAACTTCCGTCATGCAAAATTATAAATTATATATGAATTTCCAATACCTAGTCTATATTTTGTTGTAGTTTTATGAGTTTTTGGTATTGTATTGTTTGACATACTTCTACCCAACAAATTTTATTTCTTTTAGTTCCTCCTCATAGTGAATATGGTAATGAACACCCTCCAATTCAAACGTTGAATATTCTTTAACCTCACATACTGTTTGGGAAATCATGAACTCAAGCTAGTTGCGAAGTTACGATTGCTAGTTCTACTTGTTTGTGTTGGGATATGGGCAGACCCGGGTTTTATACCATTAACTTTGCACCAACAAAAAGACCCACAGTGTTGGCCCTTTCGGCAAAAACCTGCGAACAGGTTGCAGTCTCACTTGAAACAGCTATAGGGTGCCACAGAACCAGGTTTCTGCAAGCAGAAGAGGGATATTACTGTACCTTTAGCCTTAACAAATAATAATTCGACTTGTACTTAAATAGATTCACAGTTAGATGAACAAACAATTTCTTGCTTAACGCTTAACTGGGAATTCACAGCAAAGTTATTATTTAGCAGTTATCTTGCTTTATCAATTCTCTACTTATCAATGCATAAAATAAAACCATAATAGAAACAACACAAAAGAACCACAACACCAGATATAACGTGGTTCACCCCCAATGTAGGGCTACGTCCACAAAACTGTGCTTTTATTCAACTTTTTTCACAACAATAGTTCTGATCTACTCACTCAACAGCATATCTGCCCTTCAAGTCTAACTACGCACTTAGTTGTAGTTCCTTTCTTACAATCTCTAAGCTGTGCACTCAGCTGCAGTTCCTTTCCTTACAAAACCCTCTACGCACACAGCTGTAGAGGTCATCCATGCACACAGCTGGGACTTGACCTTAAAACCCAAAAATAGATCTAACTTCTTCGCATCATATGATCCTCATTTCATTAGATGATCTTGACATATTTACATGAGTTCCTATTTATACAAGTGCACTATTACAAAATCATGGGATTACACCCGAAAATTATGGACATTTACAAAAAGAGGGCTTTGACTCAACCCCGACACCCCTAAGACTATTTTGAGTTGCAACTCTGCTTACAAGCTTCCACAAAAACTATGGAGTTACCAAATTTGAGGATTGTTAAGGTGCACGCTCCAACAGGCCCCTAAGACTCACCAGTGTCCCGTCCGAGGACACTTTGCTGCTTGTCTGGTGGGAGAATTTTGTTGGTGAAGATAGTAAACTGTTTGTGGAGGCTACGAATGATATCTTCGGCTGCTTGCTCCTTCTATATGATCTCATTTTGCACTCTATCAGGTTCTGTATCCGTCTGCATATTTGTAACCATCATCTTTAATTCTCCTGCCCTCCTGCTCCCTTATATGCCTATCATCATTGTCATCCCTTCTACTAATTCTACCACGGTTGCAGCTTGCTTGATCCTTCATCCTTTCATCCTTAGAAGAATACCTATGTTCCTTATGTTGCTGTCTTCCTTCGCAATATTTATGATGGTCATGGGAATCATTGGGCTTTCTAAGTCTATCAGCGATCCCATCCCTCGAACTGCCTCCCGTTCATGTCCTATCGAACATTTGACCATCCCCAACTTTGGGTCCTTAACAGACGGTACCCCTAGGATTGCATGCCAATGTACTTTTGCGTAAGACAAACAACATGCCTCCATTTTGCTAAGCCAGGAGGATACATCTCGGGATTCTCCAGAGTCTTTCCTGAGGGCTTATGCCTTTATTTGTTCCGTTTAGAGTGAACTTCTACCTTAAATTTCTTCCTGGTTGAACATGTCTGCATAGGTGGATGTATCACTAGGGGAGTTTAGATGCAGGTGGATTGCTGATAAGGTTCTGCATACCTCTCTCCCTGAACTCTTGTAACAATTCCTAGACTTCACGATCAGCTGACATGGAATGAACTGTAAAGCTCAAGAAAATGCACAATGCAACATCCGCAGGCTTGGGTGTCTTCTTATAGAATCCACCGATCAAATCTACCATAACTGTGCATTGAAGACACAAAATCTGATAGAGATCTTGTCCAAATGGTGCTAGATTTCCCAAAATCTCACTATTACAGGTAGTTAATGTAGTTAACGTACTGGTGCCACCAAGTCTGATTTTTCCCAACGGTCGCATTTTAGGCTTCGACATGACTTTCTTCTTCAGCATAACCACTGACTTCAGCTTCACCACAATAGGGACCTTCGACACATCCTTATACCACGACAAAATTTCTTGGACAGCCTCACTGATTCTTGTAGCGAGCATCTTTTCTAACTTCATCCTAAATTTTTCTTTATACTTGGGGTTCAGCCTATAAGGGTGCTGTTTGACAGGCTTTGCATCAGATTTCAAAGGGATTTTTAGCACTCCTATATCACCAAGGATACCTTTCTTTTCTGAGAACTTCATCGAAAATAGGTCCTGATACTCATGGAGAAGTTGGGTCACTTTGCTTACCGTTTCTTCATCCCAATAATCTCCAATAGTAGCATACTTAGGCATTTCTTCTGACCCAATGTTTACTTGCCTTGTCTTCAAGGGCTGAGTCACTTCTGGTGCTTCAACTGCTGGTCCATGTACTTCGCAGTGTCCTTCTGACTCAGGAATGTTTATGTTGTGTGGGTCATCATCCTCATCAATTGTGAGGTTATAGCATTCTACTGCATTAGCTTCTTGTTCCTTCCAATTAGATTGGTACTCTTCTATTTATTTATCATCAAACACCTTAGTATGGATCAACCTAATAGTTGCGTCCAACGCAGGAAAAACTTCATTAATAGAAAATGTCAGCACAAAACTATCAACAAGACTATCCCAACTTACATTACCATGGCAAAGCTCCACCCCCACATACCAGTTCTTTGCTACAGGTTCCAGAGTGTGCACAAACCGATGTACCCATTCTTCATGAGGTACATGCTTCCATGCTTCATAACATTGCTCCAAATGTTCCTAAGGGCTAGTCTTACCATTAAATCTACTTCGCACCTCTTGAGGTTGATCCATGAATCTTAGGAGAAGGGACTTTTGACAAGCTTCCCAACTATGGATGTACTTTTTATGACCATTCCACCATCTAGTAGCTGTGGCTCTAAATACTGAATCTAGAGTCTCCATTTTCTGTGAATCTGGTACCTGCTCTAAAAATTGCAAAATAAACTCTTATGGGTCTGTCAAGCCATCAAAAATAGGGAAGGCTCTTGTCTGTAAGCTAAGCCATATAAGAGACTTGGTAATTCTTGCACATTGATGTCCATGTAGCTCATACAATCTATTCTGCCAATTCTCTAAACCTTCATCTAAATCAGTCATGCAAGAACTATCACACTGCCAGTCCATTATACCTTCCGGAGTAGGGTTAACATAGTCTTCTTCTTTAGCTGTGATGTTGTAGATATGATCCAGAATATCCTGATCTTCATCTCTTACTGGCTCTGTGTACCTTTCTCCTTGATAAGGGTCCAAGGGTACTATGACTCTCAATCCTTTTCCTTCAAAATTCATCTGCCTATTTTTAAGGTTGATTACTGCAGAATTCTCTATTGCCCATTCAATTCCTAGCAAAGCTAGATAGGGGTTGCTATCATCAATTATCTCAATGACTTCAAAATCTGCTAAGGTACTGACTCCATCAATGTCTACTGGGACATTAGGGAATCTTCCTAGGGGCACAATCTTCTGTTGATTGGCTAATCTCAACTGTATAGGGGACCATTCAAGGGTAGGTTTTCCCATTTGTTCCCATGTCTGCTTAGTTAAGACATTTACTTCTGATCCTAGGTCTAAAATGATATCAGTCATGTCATACTCTCCTATCTGAGCATGCAATTTAATTTCTCTTCCAGTTCTTCTAACTCTATTGACAGTTTTTTCTTTACCAGAGCTTTGCTGAGGTTCGCAAGAAGCAATAACTTTCTGTAATTCATTTAAAGCATTCTGATTTTGTAAGAGCTTCATACAACTCTGTAAAAATGTTGACAGTGTACTTACTTTATCTGTCGAAGCTTCTTGAGACTGTGACTACTGTTGATGCTGCTACACAGGTGCTACTACTGTGCTCGGATCAACAAAGTATTTTTTGGCTTCCCTAAATGTTTCTTTTTCTCTTCCCACATCGAAGGTTGAAACTTTCTCTGGGGTCTTTCGAACCCAAGCCTCGTCAGGTTGTTTCTCCTTATTCTGCACTTGCGTCATCTCTCCACTTCTTGTAACAACATTAATGGCTGGGACGGGTCTTTACTCTATAGTAATCATCTCAATATTCTAAGGAGGAGCACTATTTATTTCTTGTATCTTGGCTATCAACTGTGGGAATTGCTCAATGACATGATCTACGGCTCTGCAATATCGACATGTCGTAGTTGGGTTCCGACGGTCTCTAGCTAGATGTCCTGCCTGATTACAGTTATAACACACAACCTAGCCTCGACCTCTTCCAGGCATACCACCACGACCACAACCTTCAAAATTACCTCAACCTGATGTACTACCACGGTAACCATATCCATCATTGCCTTGTGCATCGTTTTGCACCCTATAAGCATCATATGTTCGCTCTCGCATAAGGTCAAAGCTGTGACATTCCTCTTCATTGTGTCCAAATGACTTACAAAACTTGCAATAGGGATTCTTAGGTACTTGCACATATCTTTGTAGCAGATAGCAGTCTTCAGGTCGATGCTGACCAATTGTTCTACAAATCTCACAATATAGAACCTTAGGGTTAAATGGGTTTGGCACACCAGTATTCAATTAATTTCTTAGCGCATGACATTGTTCCTTGTCATGGCCTTCTATCCTAAATCATGTACACCACACCTCTTCGTGAATAGATTTCCCTTTTTTCATGTCGCATAGCTCCAAATCCATTTCTACTAACTGCGCTTGTATTTGGGCTATGCCAGAATTATCTTTGACAGAAGCTGTCTCCAGTTTCATGGAAATCTCCAAAGTCTCTTGCTGATCAGCAACCTTCTGTTGCATGAATGGCGTTCTGATATGAGGTAATAAGGCTGCAATGAACCATTCTTTATGCTGCGCTGGTCCAATAGTGAAACTAACTTGATCTAGCAGAACTTTGAACCTCTGATCAAAGTCCCAAACTGATTCACCTCACCTCTGCTGAATCTCTTTCAATTCAGTTGTACACTGTGACTTTGATTTAGGCTTCTTGAACTCTTTGATCATCACCATTTTAATATCAACCAATACATGGTTTTGAGTACTGGAAAATTTCATAAACCAGGTCAAAGATCGGTCTCTAAAAGAAGTGACTAGCTGCGCTCTTTTTATATCTTGATCCAAAATGTTCTTAGCAGTCCACACAGCTTCGCATAAAAACCTAAACTATTCTGGATCCTCTGATCCAGTTCCTTTGAATACTGGGAGCTTGATATCATCAGTCATATGGGCCATAGTGGACTGAGAGGGGGGAGAACTTACTGGGGTAGACTAACCTGTGACAGGAATACTCGGGCTAGGGTTACTTCCAAACTACGACAGGTTCTCAGGGGTAACAGATCTTCACTGCAGAGTTATAGGGGGGTTTCTAACAAAAGGGGTTTCTTCAGATTCAGGGTCTTCTAGTGTATACTCGGTATTCTAGCCTAGGGTATAGGATTCTAGGTTTCTCTTGTATCTTTTACCGCTTCGCAGCAAACCACTTTGCTTGTCGAAGTTACTTTCACTTCCAAACACAGGTTAGTAAAAATAAATCTAGCAATCTGATTCTATAAGTAATATGCCCTTCTCAGCCAAGAGCATTTTAATTTGCAGACTAAATGAATTTAGGTACTTACCCCTTGTTTCTTTGAAGAACTGCCTTTCAGCTTTGCTAAAAGAGGTACTTGTGTCGATGGCAAATTATTTCACAAATGCTTCCAGGGTTCACGTTGTCCAGAAATCAACAGCTCGTGATATCGCGTTATTCACTCTTTTCAATATGTTAATTCTTGCAGGGGTCCATTCAGGAAACTGATCTTCCTTGAAGTTGGTCCTTCTCTCTGTCAACCTGGATAACCACTGGTGCAATTTTATGTGGATACTACCAAAGAAAATTTCGTAAATATCAGCAAAAACGTACCTTTGCAAGAAGTCATCTGAGCTACGACGAGGATCCTTATTTTCTTGTTCAACAAATTTCTGATAGGTAGCTTCAACCCAATCACTGATTTCTTTTACTGAGGGCCTCCAAAACATAGCCCTTCAGGTATGATGTAGATCCCTCTTAAATCAGATACTAAGTTCAACCAGCAATGGAACCAATTTGTTGGGCTATGGGTAGACCCGGGTTTTATACCATTAACTTCGCACCAACAAAAAGACCCACAGTGTTGGCCCTTTCGGCAACAAGCTGTGAACAGGTTGCAGTCTCACCTGAAACAGCTATGGAGTGCTGCAGAACCAGGTTTTTGCAAGCAGAATAGGGATATTATTGTACCTTTATCCTTAACAAATAATAATCATACAATACAGAGCTTCGACTTGTACTTAAATAGCTTCGCAGTTAGATGAACAAACAGTTTCTTGCTTAACCCTTAACTAGGAATTCACAGCAAAGTTATTATTTAGCAGTTATCTTACTTTATCAATTATCTACTTATCAATGCATAAAATAAAACCATAACAGAAACAACACAAAGGGACCACAACACCAGATATAACGTGGTTCACCCCGAGTGTAGGGGCTACGTCCACAAAACTGTGCTTTTATTCAACTTTTTTCACAACAACAGCTCTGATCTGCGCACTCAACAACAGATCCGCCCTTCAAGTCTAACTGTGCACTTAGTTGCAGTTCCTTTTTTACAATCTCTAAGCTGCGCACTCAGCTGCAGTTCCTTTCCTTACAAAACCCTCTGTGCACATAGCTGCAAAGGTTGTCCATGCACACAGCTGGGACTTGACCTTAAAACCCAAAAATATATCTAACTTCTTCGCATCATATGATCCTCATTTCATTAGATGATCTTGACATCTTTACATGAGTGCCTATTTATACAAGTGCACTATTACAAAATCATGGGCTTACACCCGAAAATTATGGACATTTACAAAAAGAGGGCTTTGACTCAACCTCAACACCCCTAAGACTATTTTGAGTCACAACTCCGCTTACAAGCTTCCAAAAAAACCACGGAGTTACCAAATTTGAGGACCATTAAGGTGCGCGCCCCATCAGTTTGACCTCCAAACCAAGACAATTTGTTCCTAAACCCCTAGATTTGAATCATGTCAATGCTAAGGATATAGTTTACATATACTGGAGTACCTAATTATATTTGGATTATGCATTAGCAACAATTGATTCTGAAACATAAATGGTACTAGTTTGTTATGCAAAGGATAGTTGATATAGTGCATCCTTTATTTGGCATCATTACATGAGAGTTCTGATTTGGTGTGACTCTTATATATTTGTTGCATACCTATAATTTTCTTTCCTAGATCCCTTTTTGATTTTGCATGAATTTGGGGAGGGTTTAACTATATTTGGAATTAATTTTGTCAATTGTAGCTTTTAGCTCTAGAACCTAGTTTTGAATTTTATGATTTAGATATTGGTTTTTAACATAATATATCCATAAGTGCGATTGGGGATGTCACACAAACCTTACTTAAGGAGGTACATACATGGGCTATAGGAGGTGATTTTTGAGAGAATCCAACTTATGGTTTCCCTAACTTTTGGAGGGAAACACTTTGACAGGAGCACATTATGGTATTAAGAGTATTAAAGGGATAGTGAAGGATAGATAGAGTTAAAATCAAGCGTGATTCAAGAATAACACATACTGTATGGATTCCTAATTTCTTTTTCAATATAACTTAGCTTATTCTTCCCACTTTCATGTCTTTAATTATGAATGCATGAAATTGTATATCTTTTCATAGTTAGAACTTTGCTTATACATATATTACTTTGGAGAATCTGTTGAATTGTGTTTCTCAATAGGTTCATAGGACCATGGTTGAAGTATAGGATTTGGATGAACTTAGGAGAAACATGGACAACCATCAAAAGTGAGGTAGGCTATCGACCTGGTTTGTATTTCCATAGTTTACTCCTTGATGTATGAGCTATATCTAGGAGGATTATAATTATTAATTGTTGTTTTTACATCTTGGGTAGGTATCTAGGGCCTCCTTAATTCCAACAGAGAGTTTGACTATCCCAGATAGGGAAAAAAAATCATACAAAAATTGGTGACTTCGTTGGGGATTTCCCTAGGTTCACCTTTTAACTACCTATTTGGGTCATCAAACCCTCTTATAAGTGGTTTTTTCATCACCTCATATCCTCTTTGGTCATCATAAAGGACTATATTCAACCCAGGACTTCATACCTGCTCAGATTCAAAAACAAAATCATCTTTTACCTCTGAAGGAATATTTTTTCGCTCCCTCCTAATTGACTACAGAGTGAAAATTATTCTTTTTATCCCTCTGTTAGTTTCTCTCTGAGAGAAAAATCACACTCTTCTTTCTTGTAAGGGAGATAAAATATCATATTTTTTCTATGTACATGACTGTTCAGGGGGAAATCCCATGTTTTTGGTATTTTGGGTGCTTTTTGCTAGGGTTCACCTTGGTATTTTGGCTAAATGTTGTTTGCCTAATATTATACTATCAAATAGGAGATACAATTTATCTTGGATCTAGTATTTGGGTGCTTCTTAGGTATTTATGTGTTCCCTTTGATTTCGTTTAATCCGTAAAGTTTTGAACCCAAGATATGCTAATATGATTATGTATTGATCTAGCCACTTCCCTTCTTTGTTTTTTCCTTAGTAGTGGTACCATGACCTGTGTTAGGTTGTGTTGGTTACATCCCACTCCTATTTTAAAAAAATGGGACCCTTTTTTGGTGTTTGGGAATCAAATTTTTATAAGGTCCTTTTGTATGTAATTTTTGGTTTACTTTGTTTTGGGTGAAGTTTCCAATCCCTAACAAATCCAAAACTTTGTGACCCTCTCCTAGTTCCCCTTTTACCATATTATTAAGATTGGATTGGTCACAAGATAATTATAAAAGATCAATTTTTTATATTTGGATTTCTTGGTTTGTTTTGATAGGCTTTGGAAATCTTGGAATGTCCTTGTCTTTTTTAATATTTCCTCTTAGGTTTGTTACTATTTTTCACTCTAGAAACTGGAGTTTGGATAATGATTTTGTATTATACTTGTGAGTTTTTTATATTGAATTTTAATTGAAATGAATTGCATCTTGATTTATTTGGATTTTGTGTTCAAAGAATATTTTATGTTTCTTGCATCAAATTTTACGTTTTCTTGCTGGAAATATATTACTTCTTTCTGTATATAGTATTCATCAAAATTGTAAAATTTACATTTCATTTTAATGTGCATGAGTTGAGTTTTTTTTGGATTTCTTGTCATTCATTGAAAATAAATCTAAAATTGCATTTGTGTATGGTTTTTTATTTGGGAAGAAACTTTATCTCCCTCTCTTAGGTAGGATTTCATCCAAACTAACACTTGCATCTCATACTTGCATGGTTTTGAGTCATGTCCAAATTCCATTCATCCACTTAATTGCATAAGATAAAATCAAGCATTAGTTAAGTCAAAATATTATAGAAACTTCTATTATAGGATATAAACATGTTTCAACATTGTGAAACATAGGAGTTGTCATTATTTTTCCTAAGCTACATCTTGGGGATTGTGTAATTCTTCCATGCACCTAGAGTATATCATAAGGTCCCTTTCAAACAATTGTGCATCAAGCATCACTACCATGGATTTGATATCCCACATAACTTGCATATATCAGGAGACCCATATAGGATCCTAGAACCATTCTATTAAACCTTTTGGCTATCTTGTTGTCACAATGCACTCAGAATAGCACTCAAGGAGATTACTCCACACATACTATCAGGTAGTTGGGTTATATGGCCAAGGGTATGGTACAAATACTCCTTGGTTAGTGCTATGAAAAATTAGGATGGGTATAAATATTGGAGCCTATGGTATATCATGAATTGTGACAACTTGACACACCTATGAGTATCTGGCTTCTATATCTCACCTATTCACAAGTTTTCTTATTTCCTTTAGTTTTAGTAGAATTTGTTGTGTGTGACATTTAAAAGGCATTAGCAATTTTAGATATGGAAACATACTATGGTACTACCAAGTAAGAGCCCCCTTCTCAAGGGGAAATTTTTGTCTTTCCTGCTTTTGGGAGCATTGGTCCTCCCTTCATTCCTACTTTGAATCTCCCCGGATTGATTATAGGATTAATGGTATGGTTTCTCATTCCGGTGATCCTGAATGCACCTAATTTTTCAAATGTTAACTCTCCATTATGAGAGAATCAATGATAAATTGATCCTTTTCCTTATTCATCAAATTTTATCTTCTTCTACTTCTTATTACTTTCCATATAAAAGTAGTGATTCTAGTAATCATGGGGTTAAGAAGAAGAAGATAAAGAAGATAAAGAATAAGAAGAATTAGGCGTTGAGTATGATTTCCATTGATGTCAAAAAAGTTTTTAATGACAAAGGAAATGACATGACATGTATGATGACGTGACATGTGTGATGAGGTTGCAAACTCATATGATGGTGTTATAGTCCTCCCATGAAGTCATTGTTAAAAATTGACATCATTCTGTAAAAGTATGGAAACTTGCTGAAACTCTTGCTAAAACTATGAAAAATTTGACATAAGTATAAATTATTCTTAATCATTCTAATGGATCTCTGTAAAATACATGCTATCTTCTATATTTGATGAATTAAATGATTATGAGGATATAGACATCTATATTTTTGTCTTGTGCATATAACCTTATCATTGGTTTGTCAAGAGAGTCTCTGAAGATGAAGTTATTAGTCTGCCAAAAGTACTTTCTAGCATGATTTGCACTATTTTAGTTCTACTAAATCTACCTTAGCAGCCTCACTAAAATGCCCGNTACTGATAAAAATTATATGAGACAAATAGGTTTTATCTTCTTGATGTGTGCATATGACCATGGTCTCAGTTCCCCTAAAACGTTCTTAAAGAAAACCTTACAGGTCTTCCAAAATGAGGTTTCAGACCTTTTTTGAGAAATTTGTTGAAAATTGACTAAGTATTGAAAAATTGGTCTAAGTTTCCCTAGTAAAATGCCCACCATATTTTGTAGGAAATTGATAAAAATAATATTATACCATTAGGATGTATCTTGTTGATGTGTGCATCTTACCATGATATTATTTCTCCTAAAAGGTGATTGAATACAAAGTTATAGGTCTTCCAAAATAGAATTTATGATGTTTTGCACTAGTTCATGAAAAGACATGTTTCCATAATGAAGAGATGCATTGGTGAAAAGGTTTTAATCAAGGGAAACAATGATGAAAAGACACAATGGTTCAAATACATGATGAAATAAATATTTAAATAGAAGTTCAAATTGGAATAAAGATGTATCAAAAATCCAAATCAATGTAACATCAAGAGAAGACATAGACCAATGAAGTGAAGAATACCAGAAACATAATTAAAGAAAAATATCAAAGTAGGGTGGTAGGGTGGTGCTAGGGAATACTGCAAACATGCAAGGGGGTTGTCGCCTCCTTCTAGTAGTGGTTGGAAACCAGGGTGTTGGAACATCCTTGTTTGTTGGAGCATGAAGAAACCAGGGTGTTGTATCATCCTTCAGCTCTAGCTGAAAAACTTGGGGATTGGTGTCTCCAACAAGTTTTAGCTTGCAAAAGATATTGTAAATTTAATTTTCTAGTTATAGAAAGTGTTTGTGTTTTTCCCAATTGGGATTCCATGATAAATTTTGTGTTGTGTTATATTTTTAATTATGTATTTTAATGAATACGTTAAAAGTGGGTTTAAATTGTTAAAAGTTATCAATACTGATTCACCCCACCCTCTGATTATTGTCCAATATTCCAACAATTGGTATCATAGATGGACCCTTCACTAAATTCTAAACCACTTGAAGGAAGATCATATTAAAAACTAGTATGGATCATCGAGAAGGTTTATATTCTAACATACCTCCATTATTTACAAGAAATAATTATGCATTTTGGAGTGTGAGAATGAGATGCCATATAATGTCTCTTGGATGCAAAATTTTGAATTTTATTGAAAAACGGTATAAAATACCATACAACCTACCTATAGATAGAGATGAACTAAATGATTATGAATCCAATGCAAAAGCTTTGAATGGAATTTTGAAAGGGTTAGGAGATTCAATGTTTGTTGAAGTCCTACAACATAAGACAACCAAACAATCTTGGGAAAAATTAAAAAATGTTTATGAAGGTACTTCCAAAGTAAAAAAATACAAACTTCAAACATACAAAAGGAAGTTCGAAAGTCTAAAGATGAAAGAAGAATAAATTATTGTAGAATATCTTCTAAGAGTAGATGAAATTGTAAATGCTATTAAAGGTTTGGGATGATAAATAAAGGATAAAGAGGTAGTTGAAAAAGTACTAAGATCAATACCAATAAGATAGAACCCAAAAGTATCTATTGTAGAATATCGATATGATCTTGAAATTTTGACAATGGATGAGCTACATGGGATTTTCACTTCCTATGATATGAGAACATAACATAATGAACCATCAAGAAAAGATGAAACATTTAAAGCCACAAAATAGTCAAATAAATATGAAGCTTTACCCAAGAACCAATAAGAGAACTCAAATGATGAAGAAGCTCTTTTCATCAAGAAACTTGAGAAAGGTGCTAGAAAGTACAAAGAAAAGATACCACTAAAGTGCTTTAAATGTTCAATAATTGGACATTTTGCTGCAAAGTGTTCTTACCCAAAACAATAAGATAGTGATGATGAACAACCTTGTATTCATAAGAAATATCAAAATAGTAAAACTATATACAAGAATAAATTTAATAAAAAGAAGAAAAACTTCTATTCCATGGAAAATAGTGAAGATGAGGAGAAAAGTTAAAATGAAGAAATTCTATTCATGGGAATAGAAACTCAAAATTCAAATGATGAATTAGATGTAGAAGGAGAGGTGGAACTAGAGGAGGAACTCATAATTGATCTTGAGGAAATTGAAGAATGTAGAAGAAGGAACAAATCTTTGAAAGAAGAATTGTCAAAATACAAAGAAAAGAAGAAACCAAAAGAAGAGGAAGACAAGACCCTCCAAGAAGAGTTGCACAATTCAAGACAACAAGTGATGGCTAGAATTAAAGGGGATGAGAGATTAAAACAAGAAGTTTATAACTTAAAGGGAGAAGTAAAGGGGTATAAAATATCAACATACCATTAATGAGAAGTTTAGAGAAAGCACTAAAACACAATACTTTGAAAGACTTGAGGCATAAATTATTCAACTTAGAAAAAGGGATGATGAATAATGTATTAAGTCAAAGTTTGAGAACAAATTGAATATTATAGATGACATCCTAAGTGTCCAAGTACCATCAAGTGACAAATATGGATTAGGATATAACAAGAAGATTTATGTTGTTGCAATTATGGATCCTATTGGAAAGAAGAATAGTCAAAAATCTTCTCCCTCTCATAATAAATATAGAAGTACTATGATGCCTAGAAGACCAATGACAAGTAGGTATAAGTAGATATTTATCGATCATTTCTACTCTTGTAATAATTTTGGACATATGGCTAGATAATGTAAGATGTTAAGTCCTACAAAAAAGAAGGCTACAATAGAGGTTCAGAAACAAAGGAAGGGATGGAAGAAGAAGCAAATTATGAAGCAGAAATATATAAGATTCCCAAATATAAAAGAACATTCTATGGATATTATCATTGTTGTCACAAGTTTGGTCACAAGGTTGTTGATTGAAGAATAAATATAAAAGATCAAGGTTTGAAAAGGAAAAAGAAATAGAATATCTGTGAGTAGGGTACCTCATGGAAAGATGTGGAGAAGAAAGATAGATTACAAAGATTCAGAGGAGACAAAGATTACAAGCATCAATGAAGTCTCCAAAGATGATAGTGCTGTACATAAGAATGGCATCCATTATGATGAAAATAAATATGAATATGTAAAAGAATACACTAATGGAGATGATGAAGAAGAATATAATGATGATGGTGGAACTGAAAAAGAATTTTTTTTAAAAATCTCTTATGAACTAGAAAAGAACCCTAAAATTAGAATCAGAAGGGATCATATATTCCAAGGGAGTTTTAGTACAAGAAGGAAACTATTTTTTAATTAAAAATACTTACTATCAGTGGTGGAACCTAAGAACTCTACAGAAATTAGCAAATATGACAATTGGATCAAGGCCATGAGTGAAGAGTTGGACCAAATTGAGAAGAATCAATCTTGGGAACTGTTCCCAAGACATAAAAGAAATAATACTATAGGGACAAAATGGGTCTTCACAAAAATGATCAATGAATATGGTAAAGTGATAAGAAACAAATAATACTAGTGTGTACAGGATATGCTCAAGTGGAAGGTATTGACCTTGAAGAAACCTTTTATCATGTAGCAAGACTTGAAGAAATCTGATTTTTTTTGGCATATTCATGTTATAGAAACTTAAAATTATATCAAATGGATGGAAAGTATTCATTTTTAATGGGAATATAGAAGAGGAAGAATATATTGAATAACCTAAAAGTTTCCTCTTATCAGAAAAGGAGGACTATGTTTTCAAATAGAAGAAGCCACTCTATGGTCTCAAACAAGCCCCGAGGTCATTGTTTTCAAGACTAGATAGCTACATCAAGAAACAAGGATATAAAAGAGGGGTCAGTGATAGTAATATGTACATAAAGTTTGAATATAATAATATGGTCATTATTATTGTTTATGTGGATGATATTATATTTGGAGGCGATCTACAAATGCTAAGTGGAAATTTTTCCTCTGAAATGAAGAAGGAGTTTGAAATGTCAATGTTGTGTGAATTGACATTCTTCTTGGGATTACAAGTTTCTAAATCAAACAAATGGATCTTCATCACTCAAACCAAGTACATTAAAGACATGCTTAACAAATTTAGGTTGGAATATTTTAAGACTATTAGTACACCTATGGTTACTGGTTGTAAGGAAAGTAAGGATGATGAGTCATTGGAACTAGAGCATACCATATATAGATCTATGATAGGAATCCTTCTATATATGACAACCACAACATCGGATGCGATGAAATTTGTAGGATTGTTTGATGTATTCCAACCAATTCCCAAAGAAATACATGATACCATTGAAAAGAATTCTCATATATTTGAAAGGTACTATAGAGTATGGTTTATGGAACCCAATAGGTTAAGAATTCACTTTAAAAGCATTCATGGATGTAGATTGGGCATGAAGTGTTGATGATGGAAAGACTACCAGAGGAGTAGTATTCTACTTGGGAGACTATTTGGTATCATGGCTAGGAAAGAAACAATCCTCCATTGCACTATCTATAGCAGGAACTGAATACGTTGTTGATGCATGATGTTCCACTTAATTCATTTGAATGAAACATACATTGAAATAGTTACTTGTAAAGTATGAGCATCGAATAGTGATAAATTGTGAAAATACTAGTTCCATAAACATATAAGAAAACCTTGTTATGCACTCCAAAGAAAATCACATCCCTATAAAATATCACTTTTTGAGGGATCAAGTATCACAAAAGGTGATGAAACTAGAATATGTTGATACAAGGAAACATATAGCTGATATATTCACTAATACACTACCTAAAGAAGCTTTTGATCATATTAGACAAAAGTTGGGAGTAATCTCCCTATAATAGATATATAAAAAACTAGAAAAAAAAATCATTCTGTCGGGGGGATATTTCAAAAGAAGATCTTTGTCATTAATGTCAAAGGGGGAGAAAAATGAAGAGTTGTTGCCATCAATTCCAATGGGTAAGAATGTTGATTACAGTTTCCATTGTTGTCAAATGAGTTCATTAATGACAAAGGAAATGACATGACATGTATGATAATGTGACATGTGTGACTAAGTCATTGTTACAATTTGACACCATTATATAAAAGTATGGAAACTTGCTAAAACTCTGGCTGAAACTTTCAAAATTTGACTAAGTATAAATTCTTCTTAATCTGCTTAAGGGGTCTCTATAAAACAAACAACATCTTATATATTTGATGCATTAAATGATTTTGAGGATACAGACATCCACATTGTTGTCTTGTGCATCTAACCATATGATTGGTTTATCAAGACAATCTCTGAACTTGAATTTATTAGTCTTCCAAAAGTGTTTTCTAGCATGATTTGCACTATCTAAGTTATGGTAAATCTACCTAAGTGGCCTCAGTAAAATTCCCTCCATATTTTGTAAGATACTGATAAACATTATATGATAGCATCAAGTTTTAGCTTGTTAATGTGTGTATCTAGCCATGCTATTAGTTCTCCTAAAATGTTCTTGAATAAAAAGTTACAAGTCTTCCAAAATGAGGTTTAAGCCTGTTTTGGGAATTTTGGTGAAAATTGACCAAGTATTGAAAAATTGGTCTAAGTTTCCTAGTAAAATGACCGCCATATTTTGTAGGAAACTAGTAAAAATAGTTTGATACCATCATGATGTAGCTTGCTGATGTGTGCATTTGACCATAATCTTATTTATCTTCAAAGGTGCTTGAATTCAAATTTTTAGGTCTGCTAAAACAAGGTTTCGGGATGTTTTGCACTAGTTCATGAAAATGCGTGTTTCCATAATGAAGAGATGAATTGGTGAAAAGATTTTAATGAATGGACACAATTATGAAAAAACATAGTGGTTCAAAGACATTATGAAATAAGTATTTAAACATAAGTTTGAAGTGGAATAAATATGTCTCAGCAATCCAAATCAATGTAACAACAAGAGAAGGAAGATACCAATGAAGAGAATAATAATCAAAAACATAATTGAACAAAATGATCAAAATAGGATGGTAGGGTGGTGCTAGGGCAGGCTCCACGCCAACAAGGGGGTTGTAGCCTCCTTCTAGTAGTTTATGGAAAACATGATGTTGTAGCACCCTTATCTATTGAAGCAGGTAGAAACTAGGGTGTTGTAGCATCCTTCAGTTGTAGCTGAAGAACATGGAGATTGGTGTCTCCAACAAGTTCTAGCTTGCAAAAACAACTATAAATTTATTTTTGCAGTTATAGAAAGTGTTTGTGGTTTTCCCAATTGGACTTCCATGATAAATGTTGTGTTCTCTGTATCTTGTTGATTTTGTGTTTTAATGAATACGTTAAAAGTGGTTTTAAATTATTAAGATTTATCATTATTGATTCACCCCCCTCTTAGTATTGTCCAATATTCCAACAATTGGTATCAAAGTGGGATCCTTCACTACAGTCTAAACCACTGGAAGAAAGATCCTATAAAAAACTACTATAGATCATAAAGAAGGGTAAGAGATTACATACCTCCATTACTTATAGGAAAAAATTATGCATTTTGGAGTGTAAGAATGAGATGCCATCTAATGTATCTTGGATGCAAAATTTGGAGTTCCATTGAAAAATTCTATAAAACACAAGATATCCTACCTACAAATAGAGATGAAATAGATAAATATGAATCCAATGCAAAATATTTGAATGCAATTTTGAAAGGATTAGCAGATTCAATGTCTGTTAAAGTCCTGCAATGTAAAACTACCAAACATGCTTGGGAAAAATTAAAATTTTCTTATCAAGGTGATTCCAAAGTTTAAAAAATAAAAACTTAAAGCATACAAAGGGGAGTTCAAAATTATAAAGATGAAAGAAGAAGAAAATATTGCATAATATATTCTAAGAGTAGCTGAAATTGTCAATGCTATTAAAGGTATGGGAGGAGAAATACAAGATAAAGAGGTAGTTGAAAAAGTAATAAGAACCCTACTAATAAGATATAACCCAAAAGTATCTACTGTATAATATCAATATGATATTGAACTTTTGAAAGTGGATGAGCTACATGAAATATTCACTACCTATGAGAAGAGAAAAAAATAGAATGGATCATCAAGAAAAGAGGAAACATTTAAAGCTACAAAATAGTCAAAGAAATATGAAGCTTTACCCAAGAACCAATCAGAGAAATTAGGTGATGAAGAATCTCTTTTCATCAAGAAACTTGAGAAAGTTAATGGAAAGTACAAAGGAAATCTATCATTAAAGTGATTTAACTATGGAAGAATTGGACATTTTTCCACAAAGTGTCCTTACCCAAAACAAGAACATAGTGATGATGAGGAACCTTGCAGTCATAAAAAAATATGAAAAGAGTAAAACTGTATACAATAAGAAATTTAATATAAAGAAGAAAAAATTATATCTTCCATGGAAGACAATGAAGATGAAGAGATACGTGAAAATGAAGAAATTCTATTCATGGGAATAGAAACTCAAAGTTTAGATCATGAATCAGATGTAGAAGGAGAGGTGGACCTAGAGGCTAAACATGTAAGTTTTCTTGAGGAAATTGAAAAATGTAGAAGATGGAACAAATGTATGAAAGACAAATTGTCAAACTACAAAGAAGAGGAATTCAATACCCTCCAAGAATAACTGCACAATTCAAGACAACAAGCAATGATTAGAATGAAAGAGGTCGAGAGATTAAAACAATAAGTTGATGACTTCAAGAGGAAGTAAAGAGGCTAAAATATTAGCAAACCATTAATGAGAAGTTAAGAGAAAGCAATAAAACACAAGACTATGAAATACTCAAGGCATAAATCATTCATCTTAAAAAGAATGATGATGAAGAATCTATTAAATCAAAGTTTGAGAATAACTCAAAGATCCTAGATGACATCTTAATTAGTGTCCAAATACTATCAACTGACAAATATGAATTAGGATATAACAAGAAGAGTTATGCTGCTGCAATTATGGATCCAATTGGAAAGAAGGATAGTCATAAATTTTCTCCCTCTTATCTTAACAAATATAGAACTAATATGATTCCTAGAAGACCAATGACAAATAGGTATAAGTAAATATTTATCGGTCATTTATACTATTGTAATAATTTTGGACATATGTCTTGTAGTGCGTCGCTTTCCCGGCAGAGCACTAAGTCAAATATGTAAGATTCTTCTTTTAAATAAAATAAGTAAATGATGTTTTTGAGATTTCTATGGGTCTATGGGTGTTTGTTTATATGTAAGATTATCTATCTTTGATTCTTGTAAGTATTTTCTATTTGGGTGTACTTAGTAAAAAATGATAAAATAAAATTTGTTTTTAACAAAAGAATTTAATAGCTAACAATTTGGCTATTAACCATTTACAGCAAAATGGCATTTATTCTTATTCCAAATTCCAGATATGTTCATTGTTTTATCTTTGCTTTAATGAGAGGGTTATACAAAAAAATACCTGAAACTGTATACATACTGAAGATAGTCCCTTACTACTTAATCCTGTAGCCTTACCTCTCCCCGTCCGAGCCTTGATACAAAACTGGATGATCCACCCTTCCGACCAACACTGATCCTGCTGGCCCTAAGAAACCGACGGGTTTCCTATCCCCCAATCCCATGTGCCGAAAAACTCGATAGCAACTTCCTTGTTTCTTGACTATAATTTTTTTGGATCTTGAGTTAACCCCGTCCTCAAGTTTTCTCCCCTCCTTTGTTACAACACCCTCTTTCTCTTTTTCTTCTAAAATTCCCCCCCAAAATACTCTCCCAAAATCCCCCTTCCAAAACCATTCGATACCCCTCCTTATACCTCCTTCCCTTCCCTTCTTCCACCGCCTCCTTCACATAAAAATACTAAGTATTATTTATTCCTTTCTTGGGTAGTCCAACTAGTTCAGAATATTTAAGAAATTAGTTGTATGTTAATAAATTTTCTTGAACTTTCCAATTCCTCACCCTTCACGAGGTGATGGGAATTTATTGAATGGTTATCCCATTGAATTGAATATGTTAAATTTAAAACATAACCGACTGAAATAAAATGACACCAATATTATTTGTCTAATTATTATGTTTAATGGTAAGATAATGGTAATAATAGTATTGTCAATTATTATTTGTTATTGATAACATAATAATCATTACTAATAATAAATATTAATAATAAACAATAATAATAAATAAATAATAATAACAGTAATAATAATAATTAATATTATTAATCAGTAAATAATCAATTGTAGTATTATTATTAATTGATTGAAATAATAACATTGACATGTATCTGTTTATTGTTAAGTGCCCTGGCCCTAATCCATTACCTTGTTTGTTAATAAATAAGGTATATTTACAGGTTTAAATAAACATGATTACTAGTTAACCCATCCAACTATCCAAGGTTAATTTTTTTCAATTAATATTTCATAGTGATATTACTTCTCTTAATTGTTTTATACAATTAACAAATAGTTTTGTTGACTCATTCATACACATTCCCTAACAACTTAAACATCCATTATCTGAATTGATCAATACACAAATGTTTGGTTGCTTATTACAACTTATATGATTATCTGACATATTACGTAGTTGTATATTCATACTAGCATGCATGTGTGAGGTGTGCATGCATGGTCAGTACATGCACAGAATGCACATGTACTATAACTAGACCACCTAAATTCTAGCTGATACTAATAATATTTCATGCAATAGGACAAGTATACATATATAGTATGATTTCTTTGACATTCGGAGCTATTTAACAGTTATGTTCTTATTAATCAGTCAATCAATATTGGTACCTACCATCACTAGTTCAATATCATAAATTTAGAACACTTAACAATAATAACTAATATCTCCTCCCACCCTAAAATACGTTCGCATCCTCCCTTTCCTTCCTCTTCTAGTACAAAGTGGATGCCAGCTGTACTAACCTTCCCACATAGAACCTGAGAGTAGTAGAGTCGGCTAACTAGAGTACCTAGCCTCTCCTAGCAGGAATCCGATTATTGTCATCAAAAAAACTTGGGGAGTGTGTCTCAACATTTCCCTCCCATGATCTCGGGTATCATAGTGACATAGGGTGGGAAATACATCCATCCCTCTCAACATACTGGGTCTATACCCCATGAAACCATACTATAATGCTATCGAGTTTATTTGTACATGTCATCGTATCATCTCTTTGGAAATCAAGGTTCTCTTCAAGATATGTATTACATCACACTTCACATCATGTACCCGGCTATCATATAGCCCTTGTACCCTACGGGTTAGCACTATGCAACCATGCATTCAGAAAAATATTAAATCAATAGTTGGTTCATATTATCAACATTATTTCCTTCCATCACATAAAATCATAAAATCGATTGCATCATGGGTGGGTACCCATGTACAACATCACTCACATCACATAGTATCAAGAATTACAATCAATTATATGTTTTTGTTATGAAAATAAAGGAATTTGATGATGGATACCACATGGTAATAGCATAAGAACAGTAACATCATAACATCATAATCATAGCATCTGCATAAGTATGTTAATCATCATCACATCATAATCAAAGCATGATAACATCGTAATATCATAATCAAAGTATAAGCATCAGAGAATAAGCATGATAACATCGTAACATAATAATCAATATATAATCACATATAACATGCTAAAAAATATAGTTTACTTAGCATAGCTAAGTCCACATATAATAAGTAAATGCAGTGTAATAAGTCTGAGTGATAAACATGCCCAAGTCAAAATGTGGGGCATTACATGGCTATAGAATGTAAGCTAATAAGTACTACCGAAAAGGAGGCCACAATATAGGTTCAAAAAAATGAAGGTATGGAAGAAGAAGGAAGTTATGAAGCATAAATATGTAAGATTCCCCAAATATAAAAGAACATTCTATGGATATTGTCATTGTTATCACAATTTTGGTCACAAGTTTGTTGATTGCATAATCAAGAGAAAAGATCAAGGTTTCAAAATAAAAATAAATAGAATATATGTGAGAAGGGTACCTCATAGAAAGATGTGTATATGAAAGTTAGATTACAAATATTCATAGGAAATAAACATTCCAAGCGTCAATGAAGTTTCCAAAGATGATAGTGTTGTAGATCAGAATGGCATCCATTATGATGAAAGGAAAGATGAAGATGTAAAATAATACATTGATGAAGATGATGAAGTAGAATATAATGATGATGGTGGAACTGAATGTCTTTTTTAAAATCTCTCATGACCTAGAAAAGAACCCTGAAATTAGAATTAGAAGGGATAATATACCCATGGGGAGTTTTAGTACAAGAAGAAAACTATTGTTTAATGAACAATCCTTAATATCAGTGGTGGAACCTAAGAACTTTGTAGAAGTCAGCAAATATGGTGATTGGATCAAGGCCATGAATGAATATTTGGACTAGATTGAGAAGAATCAAACTTGGGAACTTTTCCCAAGACCTTAAAGAAAGAATATTGTCGGGACAAAATGGGTCTTCAAAACAAGTTAAATGAATACAGTCAAGTTCTAAGAAACACAACAAAACTAGTGTGTAAGGGATATGCTAAAGTGGAAGGTATTGATCTTGAGGAAACCTTTTCCCATGTAGAAAGACTTGAAGCAATCATAATGTTTTTGGAATATTCATGTTATAGAAACGTCAAATCATATCAAATGGATGTAAAGTATGCATATTTGAAAGGGAATATATAAGAGGAAGTATATATTGAATAACATGAAGGTTTCCTCTTATCAGAAAAGGAGGTCTATGTTTGCAAACTAAATAAGGCACTCTATGGTATCAAACAAGTCATAAGACATGGTTTTCAAGACTAGATAGCCATTTGAAACAACAAGGATATAAAACAGGGGTCACTGATAGTAATCTCTACATAAAGTTTGAATATAAGAATATGATCATTGTTATTATTTATGTGGATGATATTATATTTGGAATAGTTCTACAAATTCTAAGTGAAATTTTTTCCTCTGAAATGAAGAAGGAGTTTGAAATGTCAATGTTTGGTGAAGTAAAATTCTTCTTTGGATTACAAGTTTCTCATTTAGACAAAGGGATCTTCATCACTCAAATCAAGTAAATTAAATACATTCTTAAGAATTTTAAGTTGGAAGATTATAAGCCTGTTAATACAACTATTATCACTGGTTGTAAGTTAAGTAAGGATGACGAGTCACTAGAAGTACATAATACCATGTATAGATCTATGATAGGAATCTTTCTATATGTGAAAACTACAAGACCAGATGTGATCCAAGCTGTAGGATTGGCTGCTAGATTCCAATCAACTCCTAAAGAAACACATGTGATAGTAGTAAAAAGAATTCTGAAATATTTGAAAGGTATTATAGAGTATGGTTTATGGAACCCAATAGGTCAAGACTTCGCTTTAAAATCATTCACTTATTCATATTGGGTACGAATTGTTGATGAATGATAGAGTACCGGTGGAGCAACATTCTACTTGGGAGATTGTTTGGTATCATGGCTAAGAAAGAAACAATCCTCCATTGCATTATCTACATCATAAGCTGAATAAATTGATGATGCATCATTTTTCACTCAATTCATTTAGATGAAACATACATTGGAATACTTACTTGTAAAGTATGAGCATCCAAAAGTGATAAATTGTGACAATAGCAATTCCATAAACATATGAAAAAACCCTGTTATGCACTCCAAGACAAAGAACATCCCTATAAAATATCACATTTTGAGGGATCAATATCACTGAAGGTGGTGAAACTAGAATATGTTGATATAATGGAACATATAGCTCATATCTTAACTAAGACACTACCCAAAGAAGAAGTTGAGCATCTTAGACAAAAGTTGGGAATAATATCCCAACAAAAGATATAGAAAAAAATAGAAAAAAGGAATTATGTTAGGGAGGGGAATGTTGAAAGGGGGATATATCAAAAGGATACCTTTGTTTCCATTGATGTCAAAGGACTTCATTAATGACAAAGGAAATGACATGCAATGTATGATGATGTGACATCTTTGATGAGGCTGCAAAGTAATATGATAGTGTTTTAGTCCTCCCATGAAGTCATTTATACAATTTGACACCATTATTTAAAAGTATGGCAACTTGTTGAAACTATGAAAATTTAATTAAGTATAAATTCTTCTTAATCTGCCTAACGGGTCTTTCTAAAATATACGCCATCTTCTATAGTTCTTCTATATTTGATGAATTAAATGATTCTGAGGATATATAAATATAGATTGTTGTATTCTAAATATAACCATATGATTGGTTTGTCAATACAGTATCCAAAGGTGAATTTATTAGTCCACCAAACGTGATTTCTGGCATGATTTGCACTGCTCCAGTTCTGGTAAAAATTCCTAAGTGGCCTCAGTAAAATTCCCACCACATTTTGTAGGGTACAGATAAAAATTATATGAGACCATAAGGTTTTATCTTTTTCATGTGTGCATCTAAACATGGTCTTAGTTCCCCTAAAACATGCTTGAATGAAAAGTTACAAGTCTACCAAAAAGAGGTTTCATATTGTTTTTGGGAATTTTTGTTAGATTTTTATCATTTAAGCTAGCACTATATTAGGATATTTAACTGAGAGAATAACATGCACATCAGTAAACACAAGAGACAAGAGATAAAAATAATTTTCCTCAGGGAAACCATAAAGGATAAAACCCCGCAACTTCCTCAGAGATAGAATGAGCACCAATGGCAGCAGTAAAACCCAAAAATAGAAAAGATGATCTCCACAGCTTGTTCTCTCTCTCACACTGAGAGAGATTCTCCTCTCTCACTCATGTGCCCCAATGAGTGAGTGTGTGTGTTATAAATAGACATGATCACTCTCTATTTATATTATTTCGTTCACTTGATGTCCACTTTAACATGTCATCCCCACTTAACAATTACTTACAAGAGCCGACATCTCTAGGAGAGTCTAATAACCCTAGTTCTCCACAATGTGTGGGGAATTTTCCCCTTTGACCAACAAGGAGGTTTATCCTTAACACAACGGTGGGGACTATTGCCAAAAATTACAATAACTCACCTAGGGTCGACTTCTCTAGGATAGTCTAATAACCCTAGGGCCCCAGAACTGTGGGGACTTAAACCCTTGATCAATAGGAGGGTTACCCACAATGACTTGCCATGACTTGTTTACATTATAGAATCTCCTGATGGGAACATCAGGGCATGACAAGACTCAATTACATTAAAGATACTTCCCAGAATAAACATCGGGGTACAATACATAAGATATACAAGTGAATACATTCCAAAGTTACAATTACATCAACACTCCCTCTTAACTAGGAAGGTATCTCTCGACACAATTTATCAGCACAAGTATTCTTCTCTGTATTGTCTGGATCATCATCAAGTCATCATCATCTTCAAGTCATCTTCATCTTCAAGTCATCTTCATCGTCAAGTCATCTTCATTGTCAAGTCATCTTCATCAAGTATAGAGCATCACTGGATTTGGATCATCATTTGATCATCGTCAAGTCTAGATCGTCACTTGATCTAGATCATCACTGCTAGATCATCATCAAGTGTGGATCATCACTTGATCTAGATCATCACTACTAGAGCATCATCAAGTCTGGATCATCACTTGATCTAGATCGTCACTATTGGATTATCATCAAGTCTGGATCATCACTTGATCTAGATCATCACTTGATCTAGATCATCATAAAAGCTGGATCATCACTGAATCATCATCATCATTACTGCTTCTACTATCTCAATCAAATGGTTCTATCTCTTCATTCTTCTCATCACAGGAATTTCTATAGAGCCAACCCTTTTTCATGTTGGTTGTAGGCCTACCCTTCATGTAGGTCTTCAGCACTTATATTTGACCTTAAGTCATAATGGCCTACCTAGTTCTTACATCTGACCTCATCTTGTCAGAAAGGAAGGCCCAACACTCACTTCTAACCTCATCTTGTCAGAAAGGCACAGCACTCACATTTGACCATGTGTAAACACATCACACCAAAATGGCTCTGCACTTACATCTGACCTCATCTTGTCAGAAAGGATCTGCACTTACATTTGACCTCATCTTGTCATAAAGGAACAACACTCACATCTGACCATGTGTAAACACATCGTACCAGAATGGCTCAGCACTTACATCTAACCCCATCTTGTCAGAAATGCTCTGCACTTACATTCGACCATGTGTAAACACATTGCATCGAAAGGGATCTCAGTCCCAGACTGAGGATTCCTGGTAACTGACCAAGTGCCTCCATTCTCCCAGAGAATCGCATCATCCCTTATATCTGATCAAGTGGGAACACATCCCTCAATCACATCAAAATGGCCATGCACTCACATCTTATCATGTAAGACTACATCCCATAATCATATCAGAATGGCCCTTAGTCCTAGACTGAGTATTCCTGGTAACTAACAAGGTACCTCCATTCCAAGAATGGCATTCAATACTTATATATGATCATGTAGGAACCAATCCTATAGTCACATCAGAATGGCTTAGCACTCACATCTGACATGGAAGGAACCAAATCCTCTCACCATGACAGAATGGCTCAGCCCTTACATCTGACCATGGAATGAATGTAATCCTCTCACCATGTCATAATGGCTCTAGGTCTCATCATTTCCCCTTGGAGGGAACCTTGATCTGGATGTTAGTTTTTCAACATTAAGCTAGCATTATTAGGATCTTTAACTGAGAGAATAATAAGTACAACAATCAAACACAAGAGAAAATGAACACAGTGTTTTTCCTCAGGGAAACCATAAAGAAGAAAACTCCACAACTTCCTCAGAGATAGAATCAACACCAAAACAGTAAGTGATCTCCCGACAGCAGTAATCTTCTTCTTGTCTAGCCCCAGTGTCTTCTCCTTCCTCAACTATGCGCTACACTTGAGTGTGGATGAGTTGTTGTCATAAATAGAGACTCTAGTTCTCTATTTATACTAATCCCGACATGACTAAAACCCTACCAGGGCCGACCTCTACTAGGAGATTCTAATAACCCTAGTGCCCTGGAACTGCGGGGACTTTCACCCTTAGACAATCGGAGGGTTACCCACTATGATTTGACATGACTTGTTTACATTATTAATCCTCCCGATCGAAACATCGGGGCATGATAGCATGACTCAATTACATTATAGATACATCCCAAAATAAACATTGGGTTACAATACATAAGATACATAGATGAATACATTCTGAAGTTACAAATACATCAACACTCCCTCTTAACTAGGAAGGTATTCTTTCAACACAATTTTCAGCATTCGTCTTCTTCTCTGTATCAACTGGATCATCTCATCATCTGCATCTCAAGTCTTCTGAGTCTTCAAGTCATCTTCGTCTTCAAGTCATCTTCATCTTCAAGTCATCTTCATTATTTGAATCTAGATCATCTCTCGATCTGGATCATCATGGGACATCATCATTAGATCTGGATCATCATTGGATATGGATCATCACTGGGCATCATCACTGGATCTGGATCATCACTCGATCTAGATCATCACGACTGGATCATCATCACTGGATCTTGATCATAACTTGATCTGGATCATCACTGGATCTCGATCATCACTCGATCTGGATCATCACTGGTGCTATCTCATGATTCTTCTCATCACAGGAAGTTCTACAGAGCCAGCCCTTTTTCATGTTGGTTGTAGGCCTAGCCTCCATGTAGGTCTTCTTCAGCACTTATATCTAACCTACTCATCAAAAAGGCACAGTACTCACATCCATCTAGGCTGGGACACATCCTACTCACAGTGATGGAAGACTCTCACCCAGGCCAGAACACATCCTACCACAATGATGATAGACTCTCACCTAGTTCAGAACACATCCTACCACAATGATGAAATATTTCTGCACTTACATTCACCCAGGCCGAAACACATCCTACCACAATTATGAAAGGGCCTGTACTTACATCTACCCAGGTGGGAACACATCCTGCCACAATGATGGAAGGGCTTGCACTCATATTTGATCTTGTAGGAACCAATCCTATAGTCATATCAGAATGGACCCCAGTCCTCCTTGACTGAGCTACCTGGTAATTGACTAGGTGCCTCCATTCTCCTAGAGAATGGCAGTTGCCCTTACATCTGACCTGCCTGTCGGAATGGCCAACACTCACATATGACATGGAAGGAACCTAATCCTTTAGCCATGATAGAATGGTTTATCCCTTACATCTGATCAAGTGGGAACACATCCCTCTATCACATCAGAATGGCTACTCAGTCCTAGACTGAGTGTTCCTGGTACCTCACCAGGAAGCTCCATTCAAAGAATGGCAATTTCCCTTACATATATCCTACTCGATAGGATGGCCAACACTTATAGCTAGCATGGAAGGAAGCAATACTCTCACCATGATAGAATGGCTCAGCCCTTATATCTAACCTACTCATCAGAATGGATATGGATCTTAGCACTCATATCTGACATGGAAGGAACCAATCCTCTCACCATGACAGAATGGATTAGCCCTTATATCTAACCTACTTTTCAGAATGGCTATGGATCTCAGCACTCATATCTGACATGGAAGGAACCAATCCTATCACCATGACAGAATGGCTCAGCCCTTACATCTGAGCATGGAAGGAACCAATCCTCTCACCATGTCAAAATGGCTATGGGACTCATCACTTTCCCTTGGAGGAAAACTCTATCTGGAGAACACCAAGCTTCTCCGTAAAGTACACAAAATTCACCCTAGCCAATGGCTTTGTCAATACATTAGCTATCTATTCCTCCATCACAACATACTGGAGCTTCATTGCTCCCCTCTGCACCATATCCCTGATATAGTGGTACTTGATCTCGATATGATTTGACTTGTCATGGAACACTGGATTCTCTGACAACTTTACACAACTCTGGTTGTCACAATGTATACAAGTAGCATCCAACTGGAGATCAAATAAATCAGATAGTAGCTTCCTTAGCCACACTACCTCACAACTAGCTAAACAAGCTGTGAGATACTCTACTTTAGTTGTACTCAGTGCCACATAGGATTTCTTCCTGCTAAACCAAGAGATCACACCTGATCCCATACTGAAGCAACACCCTGAAGTGCTCTTCCTAGCGATGGCGCTGCCTTCCCAATCTGAATCAACATAACCCTCTAGGTTAATATTTTGATTCGCATCATACTTGAGCCCATAATCAACTGTAACCTTCAGGTACCTTAGAATATTCTTTGTATCCATCAAGTGAACATGTCTTGGATCTATTAGGAACTGGCTCAAGGTGTTCACAGCAAAGCAAATGTCTGGTCTCGTATTCGTCAAGTACATCAATGACCCAATCATATGATGATACATCATAGCATCAACCAACTCTGATGAAGCATCACTCAATAGCTTCAGGCTTGATGCCATAGGTGTGGCCATAGCCTTGCAGTCCATCATCCCAAACCTCTTCAGGATCTCTACTACATACTTCCTTTGTCCAAGGAAGATTCCATCTGTACTTTGCCACACTTCCATACCTAGAAAGTAATGCATCATCCCCAAGTCCTTCATTTTGAACTCAGTAGCAAGATTTCTCTTCGTATCAGTAATCAACACATTCATACCTGTCACAAATATATCATCTACATATAGTAGAAGCATCACTGGGTTGCCATCCTCAACCTTGTAGTAAAGTCTGGAATCTGCTTTACTCTTCATAAAGCCCAAACTGGATAGAAAGTTGTCAATTCTATCGTACCAGGTCTTGGGTGCCTGTTTCAAATCGTACAGGGATTTCTTCAATCTGCACACATGAGACTTCCTATCATATGTCTCAAAACTGAGTGGTTGTTCTACATACACTTCCTCTTCCACTACACCATTCAAGAAGGGAGTCTTGACATCCATCTGGTGTATCTTCCATTCCATCACTGTAGCCAGAGCAAGTACTGATCTGATGGAAGTGTATCTGGCTATAGATGCAAAGGTTTCTTCATAGTCTATTCCTTCTTTCTGAGAGAAACCTCGAGCTACAAATCTTGCTTTATATTTCTCAATGCTATCGTCTGCATCATGCTTGATCTTGTAGATCCATTTGGAAGTTACAACTGACTTCCCATTTGGTCTTGGGACAACATCCCAAACATCATTCTTCATGATCGATTGGTATTCTTTGATCATAGCATCCTTCCATTCTTTTTGTTCTGCCTCTTCTTCATAACTGGAAGGTTTTTTATCAATGAAATCACATAGTAAGGCCACATACCTAGAGCAGGATCTGGTCCTCTTTCTTTCTCTGTGATTCTCTTCTACAGCCCCATACCTTTTCACACCTTGGATAAGTTCATGTACCCAAGCAGGTTTCTTCTTATGAGGATTCTTCTCCAGAGGTGGATCTATAGTTTTTTGTGGTTCTTCAAAATATCGATCTTCTTCTTGAGCTTCCTCGTTCATGGTTGTATCATGAACTCTGGGTGCTTATGCTTCTGCTTCTTCAGGTTCTTTAGTAGGTCTCTTTCTAGATTTGTTGTAAGCTGTGTCTTCATCAAATGTCACATCCATACTGATGTCAACCTTCTTGTACCCTGGAAAATATATTTTGTAAGCCTTCGAGCTTTCAGAGTATGCCACAAATATACCCTTCTTTCCTGAAGGATCTAATTTTGTTCTCTTCTCTTTTGGAAAGTGCATGTACACGGGGCAGTCGAATATTCTGAGATGGATGACTTCTGGTTTCTTGCCAGAGAATACTTCTTCAGGAATATTTTTCTCAAGCACTCTATGTGGAGTACGGTTCTGTACATACACCGATTTTTTGGCAGCTTCTGCCCAAAGATGCATAGGAAGATCTTGATCATGAAGCATGGCTCTTGCAGCTTCCATGATAGTTCTGTTCTTCTGTTCTACAATCCCATTTTTTTGTGGATTATAAGGAGTGGACAACTCCCTCTTAATCCCTGATTCTTTGCATAGCTCTTTGAATTCATTTGAAGTGAATTCTCCACCATTATATGATCGAAAAGTCTTGATCTTCTTTTCAGTGTGGTTCTCGATCAAGGCTTTGAATTCCTTGAATTTGCTGAATACTTCGTCTTTGTTATTTATGAAGTAAACCCATGTATTCCTAGAAAAATCATCAATAAAAGAAACATAGTATGCATAACCGCTTAGTGAGTTTGATGACATCGGAGTGGATGATTTCTAGTATGCCTTTGGCTTTGCTTTCACTGCTGGGAAATGTCTTCTTTGTATTATTTCCTTAAGCACATCCTTTGCAGACCCCATAATGTTTTTCTTGGAATTCTGGAAGATCTTCAATAGCTTTACTTGCAATAGGTAGTGCTCTATAATGCACATGTGCAAGCCTTCTATGCCAAAGCTCATTTGGCTCTAGTATGTCATGAATCAAGGCTTGTTCTGTATGGCCCTTCAATTTGTACAAAACTCCTTCTTTTTCTCCAATCACCACTGCAACATCGATAGTCTTACCTCTTGGCCACATGATGACTTGACCATCTATGAATGCAACCCTCATTCCTTTTGCATCCAATGCTGAGATGGAGAGAAGGTTCTTCTTGATTCCTGGCATAAACGATACTTCTTTCATTGTTAGAGACTTACCAGAGTCTAGTTTATATGAAGACTCCCTACTACCTTTTATTGGATATTGGTATTCATCTCCTAGCTTCACCTTATGAGGTGATTCATGTTCTGACAGTCTTACAAAGGATTCCTTGAATCTAGTCATATGTTTGGAAGCTCCACTATCTATAAGCCAATCATCACTTCCATGAGTAATGTTACCTGTGAGAGCGAAACTCAAAACATATTCATCCTCGCTTGAATAATCTTCACTTTCATATCTGGTTCTTTTCTTGGATGGTTCATAATCCTCTATAGCATGAGCATGATGTCTTCTTTTGTTCCCATTCTTCTTATGAGACTGGTCCTTTCTCTTAGGACAGTCTTTTGCAAAGTTCCCTATCTCATTACATGTATAACATCTTGATCTAGATAGGTTCTTTCTATTGTTATCTCTATGATAAGGATTCTTACCTTTGGAGTGATGGGTACTTCTTCTGCCTTTCTTGGAGTGAACTGTGAGAGCTTGATCTTCACTTCCCATCTTCTCTTCTCGGGCTGCTATCCGTGCTTCTTCTTGAGGACATTCTTCCCATAGTCTTCTGAATTTGACTAACTTATTTCTAGCACAAATTCCTTGGATGAACGAATCCCATGACCTAAAAAGGCCATTCAGAGTTGTCATCACGATCTCTGCATTCTCCACTTCTTCATCTACAGCTTGTAATTGTTCCTTGATCTGAGAAACCCTTGTGAAGTAAGACTGGATGGTCTCTGCATTCTAAATATTCACATTCTTTAGTTGATTCCTCAGAGTCATATTTTGGTTTATGTTCTTCCCTTCAAACAATTTGGTTAGGGCATCAAACATAGCTTTAGGTGTCTTGAGAGAGGACACCTCTGGGATAAGGTGATCCTTGATAGAATCAGCAATGATCCTCTTTTCCATAACCATATTTTTCTTGTCTAAGGCCTTTTCCTCATCTCCCTTTGGAGCTGGAACCTCCTCATGGATGTAGGAGTCTAATTCATTCTCTTCCAGGACCAGGGAGATCCTATACTTCCAGGCTCAGAAGTTATCAGCTCCCTCAAGATTTTCATCAAGCTTGGTATGATGAGACATCTTAAACTGAGAACCTCAAATGGAAATACAAAAGATTTTAGATCTTACCAGGTCAAGATGTCAGATCTAAAACTTGAGCTGAGATCCTGTAGAGCTAGTTCAGGAGCAAATTAGGGTTTTTCTTTTCTAGAGATCTATCCACCCAAATGCCTAAAAATTTATCCCTAAATTCTATTTTGGGGAGGAGATCAATCCAAGCCTGGGCTCACTGAAAAATTCCTCTTCTATAAAAAGCCCTAATTTCTTGCAGTAGTGTCGGGTCCAAAACTGAAAAACCTCAGAATTAGATTATTCTTCGATAGAAAGATGCACCCTAAGGAGGAGAGTTATTCCACCTTACTTTTGCTGAAAAATTGTGGAGGAAGATCCAAAAACTAGGAAGCCCTAGTTCCTGTAGCTACACAGTGTCTTCTTCTTAGGTTAGCTCTGATACCATGTTATTTTTTCAACAATAAGTTAGCATTATTAGGATCTTTAACTGAGAGAATAATAAGTACAGCAATCAAGCACAAGAGACAATGAACATAGTGTTTTTCCTCAGGGAAACTATAAATGAGAAAACCCTGCAACTTCCTCAAAGATAGAATCAGCACCAAAACAGTAAGTGATCTCCCAACAGCAGTAATCTTCTTCTTGTCTATCCCTAGTGTCTTCTCCTTCCTCAACTATGCACTACACTTGAGTGTGGATGAGTTGTTGTCATAAATAGAGATTCCAGTTCTCTATTTATACTAATCATGACATGACTAAAACCCTACCAGGTCTGACCTCTACTAGGAGAGTCTAATAACCCTAGTGCCCCGAAACTGCGGGGACTTTAACCCTTAGAAAATAGGAGGGTTACCCACTATGACTTGACATGACTTGTTTAAATTATTGATCCTCTTGATCGGAACATCAGGGCATGACAACATGACTCAATTAGATTATAGATACATCCTGGAATAAACATCTTGTTACAATACATAAGATACATAGGAGAATACATTCTGAAGTTACAAATACATCAACACTGGAGAGAACCAAGCTTCTCCTTGAAGTACTCAAACTTCACTTTGGCAATTTCTAGCATACAATCACATCAGGGATGATTACGTCCAAGGATAAAAAGCGAGATTCACTAGGACCAATTACATCCAAGGACAACCTAAAGGACTATTTATGTTTGAGAAACCTATTAGCTTCACCAAGATTTATGCTCAGACAACCTGTCTCATCAGCTATCCTAGAAATCCCTCATTCGAGAGATCTCGATCTGGATCACTGTTCCTCTCTACATCATACAAAAAATGTAAGTTAAATCAACCAAATCAAATAGTAGTTTTAAAAAGAAACATACTACCTCCCAAATACCAAGTGGCAACATATTTTTTCTCAGCTATACTTAGAGCCATGCAGGACTCCATCCTTCCAAACCAAGGGATCACACTCGATCCCATACTGAAGTAGCACCTCAAAGTTCTCTTCCTATCAATGGCACTTCCTTCCCAATACAAATCCTCATAACCCTCCAGGTTAATCTTCTGATTTGCCTCATACTTGAGCCCATAATCAACTGCACCCTTCAGGTACCTCACTGCATGCTTTGCAACCATCAGGTGAACATGTATCAATGTGTTCATAGCAAAGCAAATATTTGACCTCATATTTTTTAGGTACATCAAGGAATAAATCATCTGATGATACATTGTGGCATCAACTATCTCTGATGAAGCAACACTCAATAGCTTTAGGTTCGATGCCATAGGTGTGGTCATGGCCTTGTAGTCCATCATCTTGAACCTCTTCAAGATCTCTACTACATATTTCCCTTGCCCACACCTCCATGCCTAGAACGTAGTGCATCATCCCCAATTCCTTTATCTTGAACTCGACGGCAAGTCTTATTCTTGCAAATTTAATGAGTTCCTCTTTTTTGTCAGGAACAAGTCATCGACATATAATAGGAGAATCACTAGTCTTCCACCTTCAACCTTGAAGAAAAGGTTGAAATCTTCTTTACTTTCAGGAAAGCCTAGAATCATTAGTAAGTTATCCATCATGTTGTACCATGTCTAACCTCAGGATCTTCTACAGTCACTCCCTCTATCTTTCGTACTTTGTGCACTGAAACATTATGTACCAGAGTGACAAGTAGCTTCCTATACTACTAATATTCTGTGTATCCATCTAGGTTGACTGGATACCAAGGTCCTCTATCTTCGACCTTTTCAAAAATTCTTCTCGCTCCCATCTGTGAGCTTGTAATCCTTTATAGGCTTTCATCTTCAACCTTGTAGAAAAGGTTAATATCTTCATCAAGCTCCCCATGTATGTGTTATCCCATGGTTGTCTTCTAAGCTCATACAAGGCCTTTCATTTTCACACATGATTCTTCTTGTCATGTGTATTTCTAGTGGCTACAAATGTCTCTTCATAGTCTATGCCTCATGCTACGAAACTTTCCTTGTATCCCATGATGTTTCCATCCACTGCATGATAGAACTACTCTATACTACATTCTAGACATCATTCTTCTTGAACTATCATCACTTGTTCTTCGAAACAAGTCTCATCCTTCTTTGCTTGTAGGTGATTGTACGCGAAATTTTCCTACAAGTCAAATGCATTAGTTGTATGGTTAGAAACATTTCATAAGGTATATTCATAATGAGAAAATTCTTATGCATAAATATATGATCATGCAACTACTTTATCCAATACAACATCCATCCATATCTCACGGAAACTTTCTAGATGCCTTCCATCTGTACCAGGACAACATTGAGATTGTGCACTAATCCAATATGTCAACAAAGAGGTTTCATTCTACATAAGTAGAAATGGAGAGTTGTATAGCACCATGAGCTACTTACCCATTACATGCATATTAGTAGTATATTGTCATTAATGCAAACATTCTATCATGCATNAAAATATCATTAAATGAAAATTGAATACTTATATTTATTTGTTTTGTAGGTATACTCCTTCTTGAGCCTTCAACTTCATCATCTTCTTCATTAATCATTTCTTATCCAAATGCTAAGATGGATAAGAGTTTCTTCAAGAGTTGAGTCCTTCGTATTCCTCATCACTTGAGGTATCTTCTTTGGATGGTGAGAGATTGATCTTTAGTTGCTCCCATCTTCTCTTCTCTTATTATGAGTTTATCTTCTTATTCTTGTGTGTGCTCTTCCCAGAGTCTGCCGAAAATAATCACTTCCTTCTGGTACGCATTTCTCACATGAATGAATCCCATGATCCTAGGAGGCCATTTAAGGTGGCTATCACAACTTCTGCATTATACACTTCTTCTTATACTACTACAAGTTGTTCTTTTATTTGAGAGACCCTCATAAAGTATGACTGTATGGTCTTTGCATTCTGGATCTTCACATTATTCAACTATTTTCTCAAAGTCATATTCTGATTTATGTTCTTCCCTTCAAAAATCTTGTTCAAGGAAAACATCTCTTTCGGTGTCTTTACGGAAGACACTTGTGGTACAATTTGATCCATGATTGAATCAACAATGATCTTCTTGGCCTTGCCCAGGTTCTTCTTGTGTAAGGCTTTGAGCCTCATCTCCCTCTGGAATTGGAACCTCTCTACTCATGTAGGTGTCCAATTCATTTTCTTCAAAGAGATCATATACTTCAATTCTTGAAAGTTGTCAACTTCACCAAGCTTATCATCAAGATAATGTGATATATCACTTTGAAATGAGAACCTCAAATGAAAATAGCAAAAGATTAGATCTTACCGATTTAAGGTGTTCGTCCTAGTTCCAGAGCTGTCTGATCTAGGGTTTGTTAGAGAAACCATAATTTTCAAAACTTGGAATATTTTAGATATGGTTGGATAGAAAGATATATCGCTTCAAGGTGAGCTGTCCAATGTACTCCTTTTCTGAAAATAGTTGAGGGAAACTCCCGGAACAGGAAGCCCTGGTTTTCCAATTTCTTCTATAGAAATGCTTGATACTATTTCTATGATATCTATGAAATTACTACTCCACTGTTTCCACAACTTCACTATGTGATAGTCTCACCTATTCCTATTTCAACACCATAGTTTTCATCAGAATTGGTTTCACCAATTGGGACTTATGATCATTTTCCTAAGGTGACCTGTTACAGGACTGTTCAAAACAACAAAGTTATAAGAACTTCCATGTGTCATTGTTTCATCTTTTGGTTCTGAACCTCAGACCATAGAAGGTACAGTTCGTGGAATTTCTAGAAAATATTCAGAAATTTCATTTGGACCTTTGTAGCCCAAGATATAGAAATTATCCCCAGGTGTCCTGTTTAGGGATGGATCTTGAGAGAGGATGCAACCCTAACTTGGAGGGATCATATCTCCTAGAATATAGTGAATCTGAGGCTGAAGTTTGGAAAAAGTGTAAATCAGGATTTTATCTTCGGTCTGTGAAATTTTCAGCTCCTAATCCTTCTCCAATCCCAAGATATAGCGAATGTACCACAACTTATCATTTTTAGTATTTTAGGGTTTTTCTAGCTCGGGTTCAAACTAGGGTTTTACTTTTCCAGAGTTTCACCCAACCACAAATCTCAACACAAGTCTCTAAAATTCAATTTTGATGAGAGAAATACTATTCTAGGCTCACTCAAAAATTCCTCTTTTGTAAGAATCCCTAATTTCCCGCACCAAAAAATGAAAATGTCCGGAATCGAATTCTGCTTCGACAAAAATATGTGCCCTTCAATGGAGAGTTATCCTAACATACTTTTGCTCATGGATTATGGAGGGAGACCCAAAAATTAAGAAGCCCTAGCTTCTGCAGCTGCACAATGTCTTCTTCTTAGGTTAGCTCTGATACCATGTTAGATTTTTATCATTCAAGCTAGCACTATCTTAGGATATTTAATTGAGAGAATAACATGCACAACAATAAACACAAGAGATAAGAGACACAAAGAATTTTCCTCAGGGAAACCATAAAGGAGAAAACCTCGCAACTTCCTCAGAGATAGAATGAGCACCAATGGTGGTAGTAAAACCTGAAAACAGAAAAGATTATCTCCACAGCTTGTTCTCTCTCTCTCACTGAGAGAGCTTCTCATCTCTCACTCATGTGCCCCAATGAGTGAGTGTGTGTGTTATAAATAGAGAGGCTCATTCTCTATTTATATTCTTTCGTTCACTTGATGTCCACTTTAACATGTCACCCCCACTTAACAATTACTTACTAGAGTCGACATCTCTAGGAGATTTTAATAACCCTAGTTCCCCACAACGTCTGGGGACTTTTCCCCTCTGACCAACAAGGATAGTTATCCTTAACACAATGGTGGGGACTATTGCCCCGACTTACAATAACTCATCTAGGGTCGAATTATCTAGGATAGTCTAATAACCCTAGGGCCCCACAACTGTGGGTACTTAAACCCTTGATCAATAAGAGGGTTACCCACAATGACTTGACATGACTTGTTTACATTATAGAACCTCCCGATGGGAACATCAGGGCATGACATAACTCAATTACATTACAGATACTTCCTAGAATAAACATCGGGGTACAGTACATAACATATACAAGTGAATACATTTTGAAGTTACGATTACATCAACAATTTTGCTAAAAAATGACTAAGCATTGAAAACTCTGTTTACGTTTCCCTAGTAAAATGCCTGCCATATTTTGTAGGAAACTAATAAAAATAATATGAGACCATCATAATGTAGCCTTGTTGATGTGTGCTTCTAACCATGATCTTATTTATCCTAAAATTTACTTGGAGACAAAGTTATAGGTTTTTAAAAACATGGTTTCGGGCTATTTTACACAAGTTCATGAAAAGGAACGTTTCCATAATGAAGAGATGAATTGGTGAAAAGGTTTTAATGAATAGAAAAAATGATGATAATACATAATGGTTCAAAGACATGATGAAAGAAGTATTTAAACAGAAGTTCAAAGTGGAAGAAATATGTCTCAGCAATCTAGATCAAAGTAACAACAAGAAAATATAGAGACTAATGAAGTGAAGAATAATCAGAAAAATAATTGAATATAAATATCAAAATAGGGTGGTAGGGTGGTTCTAGGGAAAGCTACAATCCTGTAAGGGGGTTGTAGCCTCCTTCCAGTAGTGGATAGAAAACAGGGTGTTGTAGCATCCTTGTCTCTTGGAGCAAGAAAAAAATAGGGTGTTGTATCATCCTTGTCTCTTGGAGCAAGAAAAAACTAGGGTGTTGTAGCATCCTTTAGTTTTAGATGAAAAAATTAGGGATTGGTGTGTCCAACAAGTTGTAGCTTGAAAAAACAATTGCAAATATAATTTTCTAGTTATAGAATTTTTTTGTGGTTTTTCCAATTGGGATTCCACAATAAATGTTTTGTTTTGTGTATCTTGTTGATTCTATGTTTTATGAATATGTTAAAAGTGGCTTTAAAATGTTATAAGTTATCAATACTGATTCACCTCCCCCCACTCTAAGTATTTTCCAATATTCCAACATGAAGAAGAGACCAAGAATTAACCGACTTACTCTAATGATTTTCTTTCTATTCAAACACCTCAAAAATACAAGTTACCTTACACACTTTGTATGGGTGATCACCTTATTAATGATTTCATTGGTATTCCCAAGGTCATATATGTATGGTAAAAAAATTCTAGAAAACCGTATTTTCAACCTCTATACATCATACATATCATAACCTATCAACCAATGAATCCATGGTTAAGAATTAAAAGAGAAAATTCAATAATCCTTGCTTGTTATGTAAGGGAATGCACTTTACTTACCTTTGTGCTCGTATCGATGAAGCTCAACGATTGTTGGAAATCATTTTCATGTCTTAATCACAAATTTAGACTGGTTACCATAAGTTATCCCATGATCCCCATTGGTTGATCAAGTGGTTTATCTGGTCCTATCCTCGATCGATCCCACTCTTCCAGTTAAGGGTGAAAAAAATATAGTCCCTCCACCTTTACCTTTGGAGATTTAAGTTCTAATGTCGAGTATATGTCATCTCCACCCAATCCCACACATTCACCTAATACTGTCCCTTTGAAGACTAGTATTCTCTTTGACACAATATCTATCTCATCCTACTCTCTCACTTTAGACCGAACCATAAGCTGCTCATGTTTATATAGTCACTTTAGTTCCTTCTAGATAAGAGGAAGTCTTATCCATTTCAACATGAACCTATCCAAGTAATGAATTTTTTTCCTTCTATTGGATTAATCTAACAGAACCTCATCTCCCTTCATGTGTTCCTTTCCAAATAATTGTTGGAGTTTTTGGAGAGAATGTATTCCACACTATTGTTGATGAAGGGGATGTTGTTAGGGTTTTATCCTCAACTTCCTAGAAAGCTATAGGTTCTCCTCCACTTATTCCATACTCTAATCACATAATGGATTTTAATATAATATCTATAAGACCTTTGGGTACCCTTCCTCATTTACCTATCACCTTAGGAGGGAAAACTATCTACACCAATTATATAGTGGTCCAAGGTCCTTTGGATTTTAATATGCTAGTTGGACATGATTATGTTTATGTAATGAAAGTTGTAGTGTCCTTAGTATTTTGAGTGATTTTTTTTCCCCACGTTAGGAGGATTATGACCATTTATCAACATTCCTTTGTTAAACCTAATCATCGCATGAATTCCATTAATCAAACTTCCCTAAATGATCCACATATTTTAATGGTTTTTTCCCATTAGGCATCGGGGGCATGTCCCCAACCTATAGACATCATGACAGAGTTATACCTCTAGATTCTTATGGTAGAGGGAACACTATCGACCTTTAGATATAATGTTGGGTAGGAACAAGTTACAAGCATAGTTTACTTTGGTTTCAAGCTTCTGTAAAAATGAAACCACTCCCAAGCATAGTTTAACTTTGTGTTGTGACTTATTTCACACCCATATAGGTGAAAATGAGGATTCTACTGTCTTAGTGAAGGAAAAGTAGGAAGCACACGAGGAAATAGTTCCCATGGATCAAGTGTGTGATAGAAAGTGGTAAAAGTAAGTAAAAATAGATGAAATTTAAGGTATACTAAGAAGACATAGGAAACACACCTAAGTGTTGTGGCATGCAAACTGTAAGTGCTAGTAAAGTAAAATTCTATAATAGTAAAACAATTTGAGTAAACATAAATGGTAAAAATAATGGATGAATAATAAAAATATTTTCTTTTTTCACACAGCGGAACAATGCATACAGTTAAACTATCTTTTTATTGAATATTTGAAACATTACATAGATGGAGAATACCTCAGACAAAAGGGTCCCTACAACAAGTGTTGAGTGTTGTTCTTTTGGATTTGTACAGTCTGGTATCTCCTGCATGAGGTCACAAAGGTGTCAAAGCTAAACCATATGGAAAGGAGGGAAGGTAACAAAGGGTTATAGGATTAAGTGGTAATTTCAGTAGAATAACAATGCATAAAATAGAGATCAACGGAATGGATCTCTCATACTTTATTTGTAGGAAGATAGCTGACATTTAGTGTTCTAAATACCATAGTGGTTTTTCCTTTGACTTCCTATAAGATTTAAATGTAGGAAGGCTTTCATTTTGGTGTGGAATTTCCCCTTATTTTATGGATTCAGTTCTTAACTTTGATGTTAATCCCTAATTTTGTGGGTTAATTCAATTTTTAAGACACGCGGGTCCATAAGTTATGGTTTATTTTTTATTTTTTGGTGTATGAAGGCTTATATGGTATGTTTTGGGTATGAAAATTCATCATGTAGCATATGTTAAGTACCTTATGATGCATGAGCAAATTTTTTGTGTTAAAAAATTCCCCCCTAATGTGTGAGGTTAGGAGCTAATCATATGACTGATAGAAATCATAGGAATTATTTTTTCAAAGTGGGAGAGTGACCATAGTGCAGAGATAAAAATACTACATTGAAGGAGAGAATAAAATCATTGTTGGGGTTGCAAGGGATTGATCTGCAAAGACAATGCTCAAAATGGATGAGTTGCATAAAATCATAAATATATGAATGAGGTGGGAATAACCATGCTCATATAAATGTGTCAATATACATAAATGGTGATTTCCATAGGGGAACCTGAATAATACATAAATAATTGATGTGTACATCATGGTGGTATAATGAGGACTGATACATGGGCTAATATGGTGGTCTAATGAGGACTAATACATGGAATAATATGGTGGTCCAATGAGGAAAGAGACATGGACTAAGATGGTGGTACAAATGACTCATAATCTGAAGAAATGAAAAAGGAAGTACTAACATGCAACATGGATGTATGGTCACAACTGATGCTCTAAAGGGTAAAAAAAAATAGGAGGACTTAGGCCACTGAGAAGTTAGATTTAGTGGTATGATATACTGCAACTGAAACTAGATGCATTGGGAAGCATAAGGGCTTCCAAGCACTGACTCCAACACATCCCATATACCCATAGGAACATAATAGTTACTGGGTTCCATAGTGACTCATTACTATTCTAGAATCAAAGGAAATATGGGGTCTTTGACTAAGGAATGATTGGACCAACACCCTGTAGAAATCTCAATGGTGTGAGTAAGGAGCTAATGTAGAGAACATGAGAAGAAACCACCTAAAAGGGAAATACAATTTCCCTTCTAAATGGTCCATAGGAACTCACCGATGATGGTTCTGAGGCCAAGGTACATGGACCTTTGGGTTTATCCTTTAGAATGGATTTGCTAGCATCAACAGAGGGAGACCTACAACTACTAAGAAAATGATGGTTACTTGATAGGAATGAAAGGTGTAAAAACATAATGTAACTAAAACATGATATTGAGATGAGACTCAGGAGAGGGATAGAAGTGTGAATAAGTAATGGGACTTAAACTTCCTTTATTCAAATTATGACGACAAGGTAAACCTGGTAGTATATGAAACTGATATTGGGGGAGGGAAACATAGTTGGGGGTGAGGAGAGTGGACGTTTGGGGGGTGTATTGAGTAGGACTGCAACAAGGTGACTACAAAGGTAGAAAATGGATAAAAATGGAGGAGTATTCCAAAGGGTGACTCATTTCATAGTACTCTAAACAAAGGTGACTATGAATTTTTTTGACACAGGAGACTAGGTGTGAACTTCAAGGGTGTTAAGAAACACTAGTTAGGTCCTTCTTTGTACTTTAATGAACTCAAAGAAGGGATAGAAGTGTGCTCAAAATGATATTGTTTCGTTGGTTTTATTGAGCCCAGGTTAGTTCATGCTCATAAGTGTTTTCAACTTTAGAGAGTCTAAAAACAATAAGAATACTCTAATTGTGGTATTTTCGTAAATTTATTCTCCAAGGGAAGAGAAAAGAATAAAAGTGTGCAGTGAAGAAATTTTCTAGATGAAAGGAACTAGAGTATACCGTTTTCATTAATATTCCATATGGCCCAAAAAAAGGGGTAAAATTATACCATATAGACGTTCTTTCATTTCCTTTAATGAGTCTGAAAGGAATAGGAAAACTTGACGATATTTTCATTGTTTAAGGAGTCAGAAAAGAGCTTAATACAAACTCCGAGATGGAATTCTAGGGTGACTAGCCAACAAGTGATGACACAAGGAAATATATGAAGCTTCAACTCAATGTGTAAAACTATATGGACTCCCGGTCCTAAGGGGATTTAGAAATCATGGATTCCAATTGTAAGGGGTTATAAAAAATTGTCATCCATGTAAGGGAAGGTTCTACTGCCGAGCAAGGGAAAATGCAAAGGATGGCTAGGTGGGACCATTTACTCGGATAAAAGGAGGTCATATATGCTCGAGGGGAGAAAATTGAGGCAATGCATCAACTTGAAGGAGGGGGGAGGATGTCCTATATGTTAGTTATGAGGCCATACTTGTAGAACTGGTCTGTACCACAAGTAGGAGTGCAAACATAACCCATAAAATGTATTTGTACACATAACAATGATACATGAGCCTAAAAGTGTGTTTGTAATTTAAAGGATGCATACAAACAAATATGAAACATGAATTACATGATGACACTTAAATTGAGGTAGGACCTAAAAATGACCTAGAATAAATGCATCGATTATAGAAAATGGATGTTATACTCGGTAAGAGCATGAAATGCTAATTCCAATGGTAAAAACAACAAGACAAACATATATCATATGACTCTAGAACAAGTGGAAGAACATAGAGGCTAAAAGGACTGTAAAAGGTGGAGGGGAGCACATAAAACTTATCGTTTTCACTGTTTCGAGTTTGGAGAGTTCATAGAGGGCCCCAAAGAGAAATAATGATTTCTTTTGATCAGAGAGATGATTTGTGATTCCGTGACTTGCAAGTAATAGATCATCAAATTTTGTTTATTTTTATGTAATTTTTGGTTGATTTGATGTATGGGGTAACTAGGGAAATATTTAGAGGGATTATAAGAGTTGAGAGCTCCTTTAGTAGGGACATAAGTGCTCTAGAGTGCTAGTTTAGGGATGATATATGAATTCTATAGTGATCTATTCCTCCTTACAGTAGCACTATAGAGTGCTCCTTCTTTCTAGACAGGAGTGATCTAGAGATATATTTTTCCTCAAATAGGTTCTCTCTAGGGCATAAGAGGGGATTTTCTTGCTAAGGTACTGATGACTATGACCTTGGATTTTGGAAGGATACCACGAATGGGGTTCTATGAGAGGGACATGGTTGACATATGTCACGATGTAGATGATGATTCACTAGGGAAAGTTATCTTGGAACAATACGACTTACTAAATTTCTTTCAGAACCCACTAATATGGAGTGCCAATTTCCTTCTAAACAAGTTGATAGAGTTATAGGATCACGATTCTAAGGTCTTCGTTATCCAGGGAGAGAGGATCATGGTCACTATTCAGTATGTCAATTTTATGGATGGGTTACTAAAATATGGGTTCATTGGTGACACACATCCAAAACACCCATGAATTATTTCGATGGAGGATTTCATGGAGAAGCATTACTATAGGACAACAAGGCTTGGGAAAAATACATACTAATTTATGACATCGAGAGTCAGGAGATTCAAGACATAGTGGCTTCAGTAGTGTGAGTCCTTCATTGAAATAATGTAACTGTTGAATATTTTATATTGTACCTTCAGAGACATTGTTCCTTTGATTATGGATGCCATTGATGTAATTGGTCATGTAAATTATTGAGGTAAAACCTGCATTGTAAGTCAGGTCAGTAATACCCACAAAATAATTCTTAAATATTGTTTTTGTGTCTCCTAAGGCAAGTCAGACCTATTGGAGAGATGAAGTAGGCCCTATTGGGTTATTAGAATTTAAAGTTGATGTGTATAAATAGATGAGGCTCCCTCCTCATTTGGAAATGCTCACAAATCAAGCAAGTTCACTAGAGATATAAAGAAGATTCCATCTAGAGGAGAAGAAGAAATATATATTATTATTGGGGTATTATGTTCCACTTTGCTGGATTCTATATTGAGTATTTTTTGTTGGGTTTTCTTCCCTATGAGGGTTTTCGAGGATAAATATTTGTATTTTTTTTCTTGTTGTGCGTGTCATTATTTAAGCTGTCTTCCTGTTAGTGGGCATACCAATTTTAAAAATATAACATGGTATCAAATCCAACTCGAAAGAATACATTGTGCAACATTTTTTATGTAGTTCAACAAGATAGGGCTCACTATTCCAAGAAAATATAGCCATAGATGAGTTGGAAAACAAGGACCGTTCAACTTGCCATAAGAGGGAACATCTTTCTGTTGAAACATATTTCAATTTTGTTGATTTTAAAGTTTTGACGTACCACTAGTACTTGGACAAACTAGGGAATTATATTTTTCAAGTATTTTTCCACATTTTTGGGAAAATAAACATACAATATATATCACCTTGGGGAGGCACATATTTTCCCCCAATCATCCTTTTAAGTGACCACAATTGAAAAATTAGGGGTTTTCTATCAAACCCTAGGTATTTTGAAGAAGGTTCCAGAGGAAGCCCTCAAAGTGGTAAGTAATATATCTTATATTTCCATTTGAGGTTATCATTCATTGAAGATGACAAAAAATACCAAGCTTGATGAAAATATTCAAGGACTAGATAATTTTAGAGCATGGAAATACAAAATCATGCTCATCCTTGAAGAACATGATCTAGAAGGATACATCAAAGATGAGGTCAAGGAACCAAAAGGAGATGAAGAAAAGTCCAAGAAAAAAAAGGATATGATCAAATAAAAAAGGATCATATGATTCCTTAAGTATCCTCAAATAATAATACAAAAGGAATGATCGATGCAATGACTAGACTATTTGAAAGGAATAACATCAACAAAATAATGACCTTGAGAAATCAACTCAAGGGAGTGAATATTCAAAAGGCAAAAACTATTCTATCATACTTCAAAAGAGTATCTCATATCAAGTAATAATTGAAGTATATTGGTGACATGGTAGAAGAAGCATAACTTGTGATGAACACCTTGAATGGTCTCCCAAGGTATTGGCAATCTTTCATCAGAGGTATATGCTATATTTTCTTAATATCTGATTATATTATCTAGGATATTTATTTGAAAGAATAACAAGTACAACAAAAAGCATAAAATGTAAAATATGCACAAGAAAAAAATATTTTCATTGGGGAATTCATAAAGGAGAAAACCATGCAAAATTATTTAGAATAGTAAGATGATCAAAAGCAATAATAATAAATATTCATAAACTATCTTTCTCTCCTCTTATGACTCTCTCTCTCTCTCTCTCTCTCTCTCTCTCTCTCTCTCTCTCTCTCTCTCTCTCNGAGAGTGCCTCCCTATTTATACCCTTTCAAGTCACTAACCAAATATAAGACTCAAGCCTACATGTCATATCACATGGGTCCCACTTCTCCTAGAGAGACCACAATTACATATTACATGATGTTACACTGGGGACTATTTCCTTGACTTACAATGGAGGTTTTACCTCAAGGTTTAGAAAAAATTTATACATCCCGTAAATGGGTAACACACATCCCCAATGGGGGTACAACAACATACAATGATAATATATATCATAATATCTTCCATAGTTACAAATACATCAACACTCCCTCTTAACTATGAAGGTATTCTCTCTCTACATAGTCATCAACACATATGGCCAGGTCTTCAATGCATAATCATCATCATGGAGCCATAGAGTCTTAATTATAGCTTCTTCTATCATCTTCTTCTAATTTTATCATCATCCCATACTATTGGTCATCAGAAGTTTCTGCAGTGCTAGCCCTTTTTCATGTTGGATGTAGGCCTAGTCCTCTGCCAGGTCTTCATTTGCAGTGCCAACCCTTTTTCATGTTGGATGTAGACCTAACCCTCTTCCAGTTCTTCAGCATCTCTGTGAGAAAGACATCAAGCAGGTACATCGTAGGACTTATTATATGCCTCATGCAAAATCTACAAGATCTCCCATGACTGATTATATGCCACTACAAAACCTGAAGGAGCATCCCAGGACTAATTACATGCCTTGAAATATATATGTACCCTACTATTACCTTATCATCTTCTAATTATCTCATTGTCTCATGGAGCACAACTCAGATACACATAACACAACACTTAAATTCGTCGTCATGTTAGGACACACCTAATACCATCCAAAAAAAAGGCTTCAACACTTACATCCATCGGCATGGTAGGACATACCCACTACCATCCAGGAAAGGATCCAACACTTACATCCATTGACATGGTAGGAAACACCTACTACCATCCGAGAAATGTTCCAACACTTACATCCACTAGCATGGTAGGACACACCTACTACAATCCAGGAAATCCTCCATCACTTACATCCAATGGCATGGTAGGAAAAACCTACTACCATATGGGGAAACACTCTGCACTTACATCCACCTGCATTGTAGGACACACCTACTACCATCCGGGGAAAGGATCTACACTTAAATACATCGGCATGGTAGGAGACACCTACTACCATCCGAGGAAAGGCTCTGAACTTACATCCAAACATGGGAGGCCCAAACTGCCACCATGTAAAAAAGGATCATGTGTATCTGCATCTTTCAAACTCATCACTTCCCTTTGGAGGGAACCTCAATATGAAGGAAATCAAGCTTATCTCTAAAGTAATCAAACTTCACCTTAGAAATTTCTAGCATGGAATCACATCAAGGCTGATTACATCCAAGAATAAACTGCAAGCTTCGTCAGGACTGATTACATTCAAGGAAAACCTATACGACTGATTATGTCTAAGCAACCTACGAGCTTCACCAATATTTTATTCTCATACAACCTATCTCACCAGCTATTCTAGAAATCATCACTCCCTCTTTCAAAATATCTTGATCTAGATCACATACTGGAGCTTCACTACTCTTCTCTGAATCATACAAAAATACAAGTCAGATCAATCAAATCAAATAGTATCTTTCAAAAGAAACATACTATCTCACAAATAGCCAAGCAAGTGGAAACATAATTTTCCTCAGTTGTACTTAGCGCCATGTAGGACTACATCTTACCAAACTAGTAGCCCATACTAGATCTCAAATTGAAGAAGAAGCCAAGGTTCTCTTCTTCTTAGTGGTTCTACCAATCTGAATCAACATAACCATGCAGGTTAGTCTTTTGATTCATATCATACTTGATCCCATACTAAACTGTACCCTTCAAGTACCTCACTACATGCTTTGAAACCAGGTGAGCATGTCATGGATCCGTCAAGAACTAGATTAGGTCATTCACAGCAAAGCATGTGTCTGGTCTTGTATTCATCAGGAAAATCAATGAACAAATCATCTCACGATACATCATGGCATCAACTGTATCAAATTAAGCATCACTCAATAGCTTCAGGTTTGATTCCATAGGTGTGGCTAGGGCCTTGCAGTCCATCATCTAGAACCTCTTCAGTATCTCTACTACATACTTCCCTTGTCCAAGGAATATTCCATCCATACTCTATCACACCTCCATGCCTACAAAGCAGTGCATCATACCCAATTTCTTCATCTCGAACTCAAGATTAAGTCTCCTTATTGCATATTTAATGAGCTCCTATTTTCCTGTAAGGAACAGGTCATCGACATATAATAGGAGCATCACTGGTCTTGCACCATCAACCTTGAAGTAAAGGTTGGAATCCACTTTACTCTTAGTAAAGCCTAGAGCCATTAGTAAGTTTTCCATCCTATTGTACCATGTCAGAACTTAGGATCTTCTACAGTCACTCCATCTGAAGAAGAGATCCATTCTCCCTCTTCCTTTCATACTCTCTGTATTGAAACATTCTGTAATGGAGTGACAAGTAGCTTCCTCTGCTACTAATATTCTATGTAACCATCTAGGGACACTGGATACCAATATCATCTATCTTGAACTTTGTTGAAAATTTCTTCTCACACCCATCTGTGAGATTTTATAATTCCTTCTTTAATTTTCACACACTAGTCTCCTCGTCATGTGTCTCAACTCCTAGTGGCTTCTATACGTATACTTGACCCGCCACTGGTGCAAATGTAGTCTATGCCTTCTCTTTATGAGAATCCTTGTGCTATGAATCTTTCCTTGTATCCCACGATGTTTCCATCTACTGTATGTTGGATCTTGTAGATCCATATGGAAGACACTATGAACTTATCTTCAAGTCTCGACACCGCATCCTAGTCATCATTCTTCTTGAACTAGTACTCTCTAATCATAGTCTCCTTCCCTTTATTCTTTTCTACTTCTTCATCGCTACAAGGATCTACATCAATGATGTTTCCCAAAAGTGTCACATAACTAGAGTGTGTATGAGGCCTCTTTCTTTCTTGTAAGTATCATCATACTATTCTTCATCTTGGATTATTTCTCATTCCCAAGGTGGTCTTCATCTCTCGAGGTGTATATATCATTCTCTTTATGCTCTTTTGAATCTCTTTCTTTTGCTATGGTGTCTTTGACCCGAGAAGCTTCATGTTCCTCTTTTGAACTATCATTACTTGTTCTTTGGAATGATCTACAATTCAAGTTTATTTGCATGATTAGAAATATATCATAATTTCCAAAACATATTAATAGTGACAAATATATGTCACATAGCCATGCGACTATTTTAGGCAATGCTACAACATTCATCCATATCATGTATATAGACAATAAATTCTAGATTCATTCTACCCTAATGTTATTAAGAGTGTGTACTATTCCTAATATGCGAACAAAGAGGTTTTAATCTAGATAATTAGTAATGGAATGTTGCACAACATCATCAACTTGTTACCCATCATGTGCAATTCAGTAGTATAAATGCAAATACTCAAACATGCATAAAACATTAATTGAATATAAACAAATTCATAACCAAACAATATCATGAAATGACAATTGAATACTTATCTTTATTTGTTTCATGGGTATACTCCTTCTCGAGCCTTCAGCTTCATCATCTTCTTCATTCATAACAGCATCAGTTCTTCTCCAAATGCTAATATGGATAAGAGGTTCTTTAAGAATTGAGTCCTTCATATTTATCATCGCTTGAGGGACCTTCTTTGAATCATGAGAGCCAATATTCTTGTTGTGTGCACTCTTCCAAAGTCTACTGAAGGTAATCACATTAGAGGAAATTTCAACTCAAAATGGGCCTCCTAAAAAAGATTAATAAAATAATAGTTAAAATAATAAAATAATATGTATTAATTTTGGAGGAAGAAAAGAAAAAAACTACTTGTTTGTTTGTATTTTCGACATATCTCCCCATGTTTTTACTCAAATTTCAAAGTGGAGATCTCATTGGATGCATAATTAAATTCCACATCCAACGAGTACCCACTCGGCATACTTTTGATGGACCCCTCTACCCCAAAAACAAGAAATACCTGAAAAAAATGTGATGATGACATCATCATCACATTTTTTCAAGTATTTCTTGTTTTTGGGGTAGCTGGGTCAATCAAAAGTATGCCTAGTGGGTACTCGTTGGATGAGGAATTTAATTCCACGTCCAACGAGCTCTCCCGATCAAAATTTGAGTAAAAACACGGGGAGATGTGTCGAAATTACAAACAAAAAATGTAGTTTTTTTTATGATACCTATCCCCAAATTTATATTAAAAAAGTGTTTAATACCTATACGGTATTTCAAATTTAAAGCAATTTCATTGGATAACACATGATGACATGGAATTTGAGGTAAAGTTAAAAGGCCCATTTTGAGCTGAAATTTCCTCGAATGCTTCCTTTTGGCACACATTCCTCGAATGAATGAATCCCATGATCTTGGGAGGCCATTCAAGGTGGTTATAACAATATATTATTCTTCTTTGATTTCTTCATTGTAGAATAGAACACTTCCTTTTTGTTTATTCAAGTATGACACATTAGGGATGAGATGATATTTAATAGAATCTGCAATGGTTCTCTTGGCTCTAGCCTTATCCTCATCTTCCTCTTGCTCTTAGAACTTCCTTACTGAAATACCGATCTAAGTCAATTTATTCAAGGATCATGGAGGTGCTATACCTCCATACTTGGAAGCTATCAGCTTCACCAATATTGTCATCAAGTTGGTGTGATTAGTCATTTTGAAATGAGAACCTCAAATGTAAATAGCAAAAATTTAGATCTTACCGATTTGAGGTGTCTGTCTTGGTTCTAGAGCTGGTTGATTTAGGGTTTGTTAGAGATACCCTAATTTTCAAAACATGGCATTTCAAAATTTTGATTGGATATAAATATGGGCCTTTTCAAGGTGAGTTGTCCAATGTACTCATTTTCTGAAAATAGTGGAGAGAAGCTCCCGGAATAGGAAACCCTAGTTTTCCAATTTCTTCTATAGAATTGACTAATATTGATTCTTCTGTATCTCCAAATTTTCAGAATCTTAAAGTATAAAACTTCATACTATGATATCCCAATAATTATTCCTTCCAACCCCACATGTTAGAGAAGAAATGGATTCTCCAAGTGGGACTTATGTTGATTTTCCCAAGGTGACTGTTTTGCGTACTGTTCAGCATAGAAAACTTGTACGGATTTCCACGTGTCATTGTTTCACATTGTAAGTTTAAAAAATGTACCACAAAAACTAAAATATATTCCCTACCTATAAGATCTTGTGAATTTTCGTTTGGACCTTCCTAGCACGAGATATAGCAAATATCCCTAGGTCACCTATATATGACTATATTCTGGAGGAGGTTGGAACCCTTATTTACAGGAACCATATATCCTGAATTATAGAGAATATGAGGCTGAAACTTTTAGAGAGTGTAAATCATGGATTTTTATTCGTCTTGTAAAAATTTTGGCTTCTGGGCCTTGTCCAATCTCGTGTTATAGCGGAAGTGCTAGGATTACTAAATTTAGTCTTCTAAGGTTTTCAGGCATGAAACCCTAATTTCCATTAGCTTCCATTGCAGTTGTATTTCAGCTGTACAGTGAAAATTCTCTGATTCATGAACTGATACTACCAATAGATGCACCCTAGCTAGGAGAATTAGCCTAGCCCTCTTTTCTTGATGATCTATGGAGAGAACACCTTCAACTAGAAAGCCCTAGTTCCTACAACTACATAGTGCCTTCTTTTAGAGAGGCTCTGATACCACGTTAGATTTTCTTAAGATATGATTAGATTATCTAGGATCTTTATCTGAAAGAATAACAAGTACAACAAAATGCATAAAATTTAAACGATGCACAAGACAAAAATATTTTCATCGGGAAAACTGTAAAGGAGAAAACCCCACAAACTTCTTCAAAATAGTAAGACGTTCAAAAGAAGTAATAAGAAATGTTCAGAAACTATATTTCTCTCCTCCTATGACCTTCTCTCTCTCTCTCCAACTCCTTAGAGAGTGTGTTAGGTGTGTATAAATGAGAGAGAGTGCCTCCCTATTTATACCCTTTTAATTCACTGACGAAATATAAGACTCAAGCCTACATGTCATCTCACATGGGGCCCACTTCTCCTAGACAGACCACAATTACATATAACATGAAGTTACACTGGGGACTATTTCCCTGACTTACAATGGAGGTTTCACCTCAAGGTTTATACACAATTTAGACATCCCATAAATGGGTAACACACATCCCAAATGGGGGTACAAAAACCTACAATGATAATATACATCAGAATATCTTCCGAAGCTACAAATACACTAATAGTATATGTGCTAAAATAAATATCACCAAGTTCAACAAAGTTTGGGAAGAATGTGTGAAATAAGAAGGAAGGATAGCTAACATAGAATAAAAACTAAATGATGATGAATATCAATCCTTGGTAGCTCGTGCAAAGAAAGGATCAAACAAGAGAAAGGATTGTGATCAATCTCCCAAATCGAATCAAAATTTTAAAAGGAACTTAAGACCTAAGAGATACTTCTCATTATTTGAATGTTTCACATGTCACAATATGGGACACATTGCAAGAAATTTTCCACTCAAAGAAGAACATATGAGGAAGAGAAAGAAGAAGTTCCATGCCCATGTAGTTAAAGATGATCACCAAGTTGAAGAAAAAACAATGAAGATGAAGACTCCATTGAAGAATATGTTTTGATATTATCCCTTACTGGATCATCTCACATGGAAGTGTTATAACATAATACCACCTAGTAACATGGTCATGTACCACCTAGGACACACTTTCACTTGTTTTCCACTTATGTTATATGGTCCAAACCTCGAGTCTAGGAGGGATCTCAAGTCCATATTGTCCAAGAGTCTAGGGATAAGGTTGCCATGAGGCTAAGGTTCGAGAATATTCAAGAATCTTATATTTGTAGCTTTAAGACTCAAGAACCACTCTTTTTCAAATAAGACAAAGCATTACCCATAGTGCACCGCTCATTGTATAAAGGAAGGTGGTGGTGGCACCACCTTTTGTTCTTATTAAAGGAAGATGGTGGTTGCATCACTCATTGTATAAATATGTGTTATACATTAGGGTAATTCACATTGTATACAAGGAAAGTGTGGTGGTGGAAAAAGGCAGGAAATCACTAATCCAAGTCTAAATTCAACATCATAACTTGGGGGTTGGAGGCAATTTCTGATGTTTGGTTCTCATAACATGATGATGATGAGAAACATGTGTAACATAATTTTCCCCAAAGCATGAGGCTAGAGGGATAGGATAGGTGAAGTCTTTTTCAGAATAAATTATCACTTCGAGGAAATATTTCACTAATCAAAGATCTTCATAAACCTAGCTCATCCTGTAGTACATGAATACTTTGGTTCATATTCAGATGACTCTCAAGATGGCTGCGTACCAATACAAAGTAGACCCATGTGAGGTACAAACAATCAGAGCTACTAGAATACAATGTAGATCCATGAGAAGAAGACTCAAACTTGGACATACCTACTAGACATACAATGTAGATCTATGTCATACAGACACAAATTTGAGCACAAACACGACCTTATAAATGTGGATCCATGTTAGGAATTCATACAAATATTCCATCACAACCTAAGGGGAAAGCAATGAGCGTTTTAACTGATACCCAAGTTCTTTGTCTTGTTTCCAACAAAGTATGATTCTATCCATGTGATTACAATGTCTTAATGACGAACATGGTAGAAACCACTTGATTACTGATTAATGATGAAAATTGTTAACAAGTGCAAGGAAGATCACCATTAATGTCGATGATTCCCAAGGTACCCTAGTACAATCTCCCGAATGTGAATAGATGGTTTGATGTCAAACACTCTGTTGAATCTATCGATCGAAGGTCGATAATAAAAACCTATGTCAAAAAATAGAGATAATGTGTCATTGACACATACAGATCTCAAGATACTACTTTGTGTCTAATACCAATTCCAGGATGATGAACTGGACTCAAAAGGAATAGTATCATCGAAGGAGGGCCATGATGAATCCCATATCAACGAAACAAAAATTGAAAAAAAAGTTCTGGAATTTGAGTATGATGTAATCATAGGACCGACTCAAAGGTAATTGAAACAAAGGTAGTTTTGACTGCATTTGCAAAATATCAACACAATTTTCCTTTGAACATAGGGCGACACAATCGAAGACTTAGGAGCATTGAATTGATGAGGTGGATACTAAGACATAATGCGACGATGGATGATGCATTCTTTGAAAGACTCAAAGGAGTGATAGTGACTCATGAAATTGGATCAACTCTAAAGAAATATGAATACTCATTGACTGAATGAAATGCAGAAAAGTGCGATGTTCAAAGGTGACTACAAACTGCCATTATTGCAAATGAAATATGGTTCCCTTCCCTTACTTTCCCCATAATGATCGATGAGTGCCTCTTTTCATTTTTACAAGTTCAAAGAGGGTAACAAACACTCATTATAGCTTATCATAGGATAAGTCCATTCTCACATGTTTTACGAACCTGAGAAAGGAGCGGTGCGTTCACAAAAGAAGGGCTCTCAGTGTTTAGTTTAACGAGTCCATTGAAAGTAAACTTGATATCGTTCATATTTATAGACTTTGAAAAAAATATAAGAAGACTCTAAATGGTCATTTTTTGTATGATTTAGTCTCTGAGGCCTGAAAAGTATAAAATAATGCCTTAAAAAACTTTTCTATTCAACGACTAGAGTATTCCTTTTTCACAACTTAGTCAATCCAAAACGAAAAAGGGGTAAAATATCGTAAAAAAGATGACTCTTCAGGTCCTTTTATGACCATGAAGAAGAAAAGTTCACTCGACAATATTTTCACATTTTAGGAGTCCAAAAAGAGCTTAAACAAGACTACGTCAGGGTTTCTTTTCATGAAAAAGGTTTAACGAGCCTGAAAAAGAAGTAAACTTTGACTTTGGAATTTAGTACTAGGTTTAATAAGGATGACTAAAATTTTGAAAATAGGGCTCATAATGTTTCTCATGTTTGAATCATGAGCATGAAAAAGAGATAAAGTAAGGTCAAACCATTTTTTATGTTTTAACTAGAGCACAAAAAATGTAAAAAGTAAGCTCGAAGGATTTGCTTCATTTTATAGCGAGCTTGAAACAGAAAACTATGCTCAACATGATATTAATGTTTTTAACAAGCTTAAAGATCGGTTCAAAGAATGATCATGATATATACTTCATTTTTAACAATATTTCAATAGATAATGAACTATGCTCATCACAAGTATTTTTGGTATTATTTTCCCAACATGATGTCCAAATATCAGTACTTGCCCCTAGTAAAAACTGTCCAGCATCTAAAATTCAATATAAATAGGTTGAATACATGCCCCATCAGCTTTGTTTCATCTACCTACTCTTTTTCCACTACCAAACTTAAAAATCTATTCTACTACTAAGAAAAGGTTCACCAGACACCAAAGAAGAAACATGATCTAAAGGTAAATGAAATGAAGGTTCCAATCTTAAAAGGGATGAAAGAATCGCTTCAAAGGGATGACCTATTTCATTTTTGCACAAGCTTGAAACAAGAAATAACTATTCTTGAAGGATGGTTTCATTTTTTTGCAAGCTTGACAGCCAAAAAGTAAACTTTGCTTGAGAAATCCTATTTCATTTTTTAACGAGCTTGACATAGAAAGGGACTATGCTTAGGAATGGTTTGATTTTTACAGAAGCTTAAAACCAAAATGTAAACTATGCTTGAGGTTTGTTTTATTTTTTAATGATCTTGAAACCAGAAGTAAACTATGAATAGAGACATGTTTCATTTTTTAACGAGCTCGACACAGAACTGGAACTTTTCTCCTAAACCTCTTTCATTTTTTAATGAGATTGACATAGAATCATAACTATACTCTCTTCATTTATTAGAAAACATGATGTCCAAAGGTTGGTAGGTGTCCCCCATTACATAAGAGCTACCATCTTAACTCTAGTATGATGTGCAAAGACTGAATACATGCCCCACAAGTGTCCCATGATGGGGGAAGCTATTGGTTTATAGATGACCGAAAAATGGCATGATGTCTAGAGTCGAGAGACATGGCCGATGAAGGGGAAGGAACCACAAGAAAATGTGGCACATTCAAGGAATTTTGATGAATGGGATTCATATGATGATCAGTTTAAACAAAGGAAAGTTGATCAATGGTCACAATATTCCCATCATGGGGAAAATGCATCACTCGAAAGAGTGTGGACACTGCAATTTTCATGGCATAAGCATAATATCGTCCAAGGAGGAAATTAAAATCCAAAGGACCTTGGACTACCATAACATCAATACAGATATTTTTCCCTCCTAAGGTAATAGGAAAATGAGGAAGGATCCCTAAAGGTGTAGTAAGTCTTCTATTAAAAGCCAGCATTTGGTCGGAAGCTGGCACAAGCTGAGGAGAACCTAGAGCTTTCTAAGAAGTTGAGAATAAAATAATAACATAAGACCCTTCATCTACAATAGTGTGAAGAATTCTCCTAGCAATAACTTGCACAGATGTCTACTTCATTTTTAATGAGCTCGAATATCGGTACGAAGAATGCTCACGATATCTACTTCATTTTTAACAAGCTTGCAATAGAGAATGAACTAAGCTCAACATGAGTATTTTCAGTAGTATTTTCCCAACATGATATCCATATATCGGTACTTTCCCCCAATAAAAATTGTCTAGCGGCTCAAATTCAATATAAAGAGGTTGAATACATGCACCCTAAGCTTTGTTTCATATACCTACTATTTTTCCTTTACCAAACATAAAACTCAGGTCTACTACTAATAAAGGTTCACCACAGACCAAAGAAGAAAGATGATATAAAGGTAGATGAGATGAATTTTCTAGTCCCTAGTATGGTCACCATATTTGTTATTGAAAATATTCACCTTTTGTGAACAGAAGTTGTTTCCTTAGCTCAAAATACTCTAAGCTAGAACAAATGAGTAACAACAATGAGAACCACTTCCCCTAATATTTATAGATTCTTGGAATGGGATTTTTCATTTGTCATACAATGTAATGTATAGGTATTTTTTAATGTTGGGTCTCCATAGATTCACCAACAATAAGAACACAACAAAAGTATACAAGATCAAAGCACCAAGTACAATCTATAATTCTATGTTGATGACTAAGGAATTCAACAATGGAACAAGTGATCAGTACACAATATGATTGATGGGAAAGGAGATTTCATTGCATTAATAGAATAAGAGAGATAAATTACAACCAAGAGTCTTAGTGTTGAGAAGTCTCTCATCAAGAAATATCTTTCCTCCAAAGCTTCAAACTTGTCCACCTAGTGCTCACTCTCTTTGGATAGATCTAGCCAGATTTTTTATGCTATAGTACAATCTTCTGCCCTTAACCCATGGTGGATGAGCCAATATCTATAGACATGCGAGGATAGGGATGGTTGATATTATTATGGATGAGGTGGAGGGGAGATCCTATAAGGAGGGATATCGAGTCCAGGTGGTCCAAGAGTCTAGTGATGAGGTTTCCATGAATCTAAGGTTAGAGAAGCTTCGTGAATCTTCTATTTTTATATTTAAAACTCAAGCACCTTTATTTTTCAACTAAGACAGAGCGTTACCCATAGTGCACCACATATTGTATAAATAAAGGTGGCGGTGGCACCACTTTTTGTTCATGGTAGATAGGCATTATGTATTCAAGTAAGTCACATTTTCAACAAGGAAAGTCTGGTTGTGGACAAAGGCATGAAATCACTGATCCAATTCCAAATTCAACTTCATAACTTGGGGATTTGAGGAAAGTTCTGATGTTTGGTTCTCATAACATGATGATGACGAGAAACATGTGTAACAAGGATGAAGCCATAAATTTTGATGAATATTTTTAGAACAAACTTCCACACAAAGTATTGTATGATAAAACTCTATTTGAGGCTTGGAGTGGTTAGAATCCCAATGTTTCTAATTTTATGGTTTTTGTCTCAAAGGCTTGGGCTAGAATTCCTCTAGAGAAACGAAGGCCTTGAATCCTCAAATTAAGGAGTCCATAAGGGTTGGATATTATGAATATTCAAAGGGATACAATTTATTTTATCCCTCATATCATAAAACATTCATTGAGATAAGTGCACAGTTTGAAGAAGATCCTGTGCAAGAGGTCATACTAGTCAAGGGGGATTTCTCACACCCTCCACTCAATGATGATGTAAGTGATGATTCTCTCTCTAATTTTTCTGATCATGATATGGAATATGAGTATTATTACATTCATGGATATCATAACTCACTCATAATTCCAAAATGGGTTGAGAAAACCATACAAGAAGTTGGTGATCGTGCTGGAGATCCTTAGACTCTAGGAAGGCTAGATATCAATTTCACAATGAATTCTCCTGTTTTAATTTGAATATTCTAGATAGGTTCTTTATTATGGTTGGATATGATATTTAGTCATATTAGTAAGCATCACATGACCCAAGATAGAAAATTTCCATGAAATAATAGGTCAAGTCTTTGCAAGACAATGAAACTTGAAAATCAGTTCCTCTACCTTCCAAGAGGAAATTAGTGCAATGTAAGTGGGTTTATAGGACCAAAATGGATGCTTATGGTTATGATATAAATTACAAGGATATGATAATTTCAAAAGGCTTGTCTCAAGTCCAAGGAGTGGACTATACATATACATTTTCACTTGTTGCAAATATGGACTCTATGAGGATAGTTTTGGCTAATGCTGCATCTAAGCGATGGGAGGTGCACCGCATGGATGTGAAGAGTGATTTTAGTCATAGTGAAATTCATGAGGATATTTATACACAACATATTGAAGGTTTCATTCATGATCCTTCACTTGTTTTCAGGTTGAATAAGTCTCTATATTGCCTCAAGCAATCCCAGGGCTTGGTATGCAAAGATGGACAACTTTCTTCTATCATTAGGATTTGAAAGATGCAAAAATGATACTAATGTATATTTGAAGAATTTATATGATTCATTGCAGATAATATTATTGTATTTTGATGATATTTTGATCACTTGAAGTTTCATTATTGATGTAGGTTCAATTAAGTCTTCATTGCACAATGTGTTTTCAATGTCTGAACTTGGATTGTTGAAACAATTTCTTGTCTTGGAGATTGAGCAATATGATGTAGGTATAAAGTTCAGACAATAAAATTATGTTGCAGACCTATTACTAAAATTCAAAATTGATGAATGTAAGGCATCCAAGTGTCTCTTCCTTTCAAGAGTGAAACTAGGTGATTTTCATTCATTTCCATTGGTGGACAGCTCACTGTATCGACAATTAGTTGGGAGATTATTGTATCTCACACACTCTCAAATTGATTTGGATTATGCAGTAGGAATTGTTGCAAGGTATATGAAGGATACTCATGATATCATTGGAATTTTGATGTAATTGTAACTTCGGAATGTATTCACTTTTATTTCTTATCTATTGTAACCCGATGTTTATTTTGGGATGTACTTGTGTAACGTCATGCCCCGATGTTCCTATCGAGAGAATATATAATGTAAACAAGTCATGTCAAGTCATTGTGGGTAACCCTCCTATTGTCTAAGGGTTAAATTCCCCGTAGTTTCAGGGAACTAGGGTTATTAGACTCTCCTAGTGAGGTCGACCCTAGTAGGCTTTTATTCATGTTGGGAATTAGTATAAATAGAGAGGTGACCTCTCTATTTATCACACATATAATCCAGACTCAGTTGTAGCGCATATCTGAGGAAGTGAAAGACACTGGGGCAAGAGGAAAGAGCTTACTATTGTCGGGAGATTGCCTTAATGTTTTGGGTTTCACTTTGGTGCTGATTCTATCTCCGAGGAAGTTGCGGGGTTTTCTCCATTTATGGTTTCCTCGAGGAAAAACACTATGTTCATTTTCTCTTGTGTTTTATTGTTGTGCTTGTTGTTCTCTCAGTTAAAGATCCTAATGATATGCTAGATTAATGTTTAAAATCTAACATGGTATCAGAGCTAACCTAAGAAGAAGAAACTATGCAACTGCGGGAACCAGGGATTCCTATTTTGTGGATCTCTCTTCACATATTTTCAGCAAAATTAAGGTGGAATAACTCTCCTCCCTAGGGCGCATCTTTCTGTCAAAGCAGAATCCAATTATGAGGTTTTTCAGTTTTGGACCCGACACTACTGCCAGAAATTAGGGATTTTCACAGAAGTGGAATTTTTCAGTGAGCTCAGGCCTGGATTGATCTCCTCCCCAAAATAGAAGTTAGGGATCAAATTCAAATCATTTTTTTGGATAGAACTTTGGAAAATAAAAACCCTAATCTGCTCCTGAACTAGCACTGCAAGATTTCAGTTCCAAATCCAGATCTGACATCTTGACTTGGTAAGATCTAAATATTTTGTATTTCCATTTGAGGTTCTCAGTTAAGATGTCTCATCATACCAAGCTTGATGAAAATCTTGAGGGATATGATAACTTTCAAGATTGGAAGTATAGGATCTCCCTGGTCCTAGAAGAAAATGAGTTGGACTCCTATATCCATGAGCAGGTTTCAGTTCCAGAGGGAGATGAGGCCAAGGCCTTACATAAGAATAATTTGGCTATGGAAAAGAGGATCATTTCTGATTCTATAAAGGATCACCTCATTCCACATGTGTCCTCCCTCAAGACACCTAAAGCCATGTTTGATGCCCTAACCAAATTGTTTAAAGGGAAGAACATCAATCGGAAGATGATTCTAAGGAATTAGTTGAAGAATTTCAAGATCTAGAATGAGGAGACCATCTAGTCATACTTCACAAGGGTCTCCTAGATCAAAGAACAACTAGAAGCTGTAGATGAAGAAGTGGAGAATGCAGAAATTGTGATGACAACATTGAATGGCCTCCCTAGGTCATGGGATTCTTTCATCCAAGGAATCTGTGCTAGAAATAAGTTGGTCAAGTTCATTAGACTGTGGGAAGAATTCTCTTAATAAGAAGCTCAGATAGCTGCTTGAGAAGAAAAGATGGGAAGTGGAGATCAAGCTCTCATAGTACACTCCATGAAAGGAAGAAGGGAAAATCATCATCACCAAGGTAAGCATTCTCATCAGAAAAATAAATTTATGAGAAGGGATCCATCCAAACTCAAATGTTATACATGCAATGAAATAGGACACTTTGTTAAAAACTATCCCAAGAATAATAATGGATCCAAGAAGAAGAGGAAATCCAAAAGAAGACATCATGCATGCACTGCCGAGGATGATGATCCTCCCAAGAAGAGAGTAAAAGAAGAAAGTGAAGACTATTCAAGTGAATATGAATATGTTCTGATCTTCACTCTCACAGGAACTATCACTCATGGAAGCAAACATTGGCTTATTGATAGTGGGGCTTCCAAGCACATGACAGGTTTCAAGGAAACCTTTGAGAAACTATCCGAACATAACTCACCCCAGAAGGTGAAGCTTGGGGATGACTACCAATATCCCATAAAATGTAGTGGTGAATCCTCCTACAAGCTATACTCCAAAAAATATATAAAAATGAAAGATGTCTTGTTTATACCAGGACTAAAGAAGAATCTTCTATCCATATCAGCATTGGATGCAAAAGGTACGAGGGTTACATTTGTAGATGGCCAAGTCATCATGTGGCCAAGAGGAAATACTATTGACGATGCAATAGTGATTGGAGAACAATAAGGAGGCTTATACAAGCTAAAGGGACATCCAAAACAATCTATGGTCCATGACACAGTAGAGCCAAATGAACTTTGGTATAGAAGGCTTGCACATGTGCATTACAGAGCACTACCACTAGCAAGCAAAGTTGTTTAAGATCTTCCAAAAATTCAAGCAAAAAATGAAGGGGTTTGCAAAGGATGTGCAAAAGCAAAGAATGCAAAGAAGACATTTCCAAGTAGCGAGAGCAAGGCAAAAGGAATCTTGGAAATCATCCACTCCGATGTATGTGTACCAATGTCATCAAGCTCACTAAGCAAGTATGCATATTATGTTTCTTTTATTGATGACTTTTCCAGGAAGACATAGATTTACTTCATGAAGAACAAAGATGAATTTTTCAGCAAGTTCAAGGAATTCAAAGCCTTGGTCGAGAACCACACAGAAAATAAGATCAAGACCTTTCAATCAAATAATGGAGGAGAATTCACATCAAATGAATTCAAAGACTTATGCAAAGAATCAGGGATTAAGAGGGAGTTGTCCACTCCTTACAATCCACAATAGAATGGGGTTGCAGAAAGGAAGAATAGAACCATCATGGAAGCTACAAGAGCAATGCTTCATGATCAAGATCTTCCTATGCATCTATTGGAAAAAGTAGCCAGAACAATGGTGTATGTACAGAACTGTACTCCACATAGAGTACTTGAGAACAAGACTCTTGAAGAAGTCTTCTTTGGAAAGAAACCAAAAGTCAGCCATCTCAAAATACTTGGCTATCTAGTGTACATAGACATACCAAAAGAAAAGAGATCGAAACTAGATCCTTTAGGAAAGAAGGGTATATTTGTGGGATACTCTGAAAGCTCGAAGGCTTACAGAATACACTTCCCAGGATACAAGAAGATAGACATCAGCAGGGATGAAACATTTGAAGAAGACACAACTTACAACAAATCCAGAAAGAGACTTACTGAAGATACTGAAGAAGCAAAAGCACCCAGAATTCATGATACAACCATGAATGAAGAAATTTAAGAAGAATATTGAGAATTTGAAGAACCATAAATACCTATAGATATACCTCAGGAGAATAATCCTCACAAGAGGAAACCTTCTTGGGTATAAGAAATTATCTAAGGTGCGGAAAGATATGGGGCTCCAGAAGAGAATCATAGAGAAAGAAAGAGAACTAGATCTTGTTCCAGATATGTAGCTTTACTATGTGATGTTATCAATAAAGAACCTTCCAACTATGAAGAAGCAGTAGAATGGAAAGAATGGAAGGATGCTATGATTGAAGAGTATCAATCGATCATGAAGAATGATGTTTGGGATGTTGTCCCAAGACCAGAAGGGAAGTCAGTTGTAACTTTTAAATGGATCTACAAGATCAAGCATGCTGCAGATGGTAGCATTGAAAAATACAAGGAAAGATTTGTGGCTTGTGGCTTCTCACAAAAGGAGGGAATAGATTATGAAGAAACCTTTGCTCCTGTGGAAAAATACACTTCCATCAGAACGGTACTTGATTTGGCTGTAGTAATGAAATAGAAGATACACCAAATGGATGTCAATACTACCTTCTTGAATGGTGTAGTGGAAGAGGAAGTGTATGTAGAACAACCACTCGGTTTTGAGACACATGACAGGGAGTCTCATGTGTGCAGATCGAAGAAAGCCCTGTATGGTTTGAAAGAGGCACCCAGGACATGGTACAGCAGAATTGATAACTTTCTATCTAGTTTAGGCTTTACCAAGATTAAAGCAGATTCCAACCTTTACTACAAGGTTGAATATGGCAACCCAGTGATGCATCTACTATATGTAGATGATTTGTTTGTAACAAGTATGGATGGGTTGATTACTGATACGAAAAGAAAGATTGCTGCCGAGTTCAAAATGAAGGACTTGGGTATGATGCATTATTTTCTAGGTATGGAGGTGTGGAAGAATGTGGATGGTATCTCCCTCAGACAAGGGAAATATGTAGTAGATATCCTAAAGAGGTTTGGGATGATGGATTGCAAGGCTATGGCCACACCTATGGCATCGAACCTGAATCTATTGAGTGATGCTTCATTAGAGACGGTTGATGCCACAATGTATCGTCAGATGATTGGGTCCTTGATGTACCTGACGAACATGAGACTAGACATTTGCTTTGTTGTGAACACCTTGAGCCAATTCTTGACAGATCCAAGACATGTTCACTTGATTGCTAAAAATCACATTCTGAGGTACCTGAGGGGTGCAATTGATTATGGGCTCAAGTACAAGGTGAATCAGAAGATTAACCTGGAGGGTTATGTTGATTCAAATTGGGTAGGAAGTGCCATCAATAAGAAAAGAACTTTAGGTTGTTGCTTTAGTATGGGATCAGGTGTGATCTCTTGGTTTAGCAGGAAGCAATCCTGTGTGGCAATGAGTACAGTTGAAGCAGAGTATGTCACAACTTGTTCAACTAGTTGTGAGGCAGTATGGCTATTGGGCACCATTTCGACCTATTTTTGTCATCTAAATACCTTCCAGTTTCCTCCATAAACCTTCATACTGATTCATAAAACCTTAATTTCATTCACAAAACTTTGGTCAAAGGTATAAATGTTGTTTCTTCCTAACAAATTGAATTATGAGATTTTTAAGGCATTTAAATTAAGGTTTTATTCAAAATTACAGAATGTGCTAACTTCCCATAATTTCTCCTAATTTGGATACTTGCAGGCCAGCTAGGTGTAAACTGAGAGATGGGAGAAAGATCCTTGATGTCCAAGGATGGTTAAACTTCTAATGAACAGATGATATGTTCTCACGGGTGTTGATTCAATGTCGGTCAAAGATGACCACCTGTGCTACTACTGAGCATAAAAACAGGACAGTTTCAATTTTGTCTATTTTGCTGGATCTGATGGAGGATCTTGAGGGTCACAGATCATTATTCGTCTTCCAGATTTGTAGCATTTCCAGCTTTTTAAAAGATTGTATAAATATTTTATTTTACATATGAGAAAAATATTTCTGGTATCATAAACGTATAGCGTGGAATCAAGATTGTGGATTTGATTACTATGTATGCCCAATTTGATATTGTGAATGCAATTGAAGTTTAGAGCCTTGTGATTTTCTCTGCATGTGTAAACGAGGCATTGGAGGGCCCCCTTTTCCAAGTCTGCACACCTCTTTTTATATCGTTGCCAGTGGTATGTTTTATTAAATCCCGTAGAATTCGATTTCTTCATTTAACTACTCATACATTGCAAAATGAGTTGGATTTTTTGAACAAGGTTAGAAACTCTGTTATTTAATCATTCACATGTTGTAGGAATGGTTCAGACTACATAGTCAATATCAAATTGTTGTACATTGCTTATTCGACGATGAATTATTGAGGATAGTTATACATTTTGAATGTCTTCCTGTAAGGGAAATTAATGTTTGACTACTTTCAATATTGATATAATAGGCAGAGTATCATGATATATATTTTAGCGTTAGGTTTAATTTGTTTTTTCTATCTCAGAAAATTTCATATGAGAATTGTTGTTTAACTCATAGATCAAATGAAGTTGCTTATGTAAGGGAATTTTTGTATTTCAAGTCACAACATTCTAGCTTTCAATAGGTTTGTTTCATAGGTAAACTAGATTTCTAGTTAGGTCCAGCTTTGAGTCTCTATATTTGGGATATGCCTCTAAGTCTACAAACTCCAGATTGACATAAAATCAAGGTCTAATCTACATTAGTTGATAGGATCCCAACATTTGGCGTCGTTGCCGGGGAGGCATTTTAGAAGCAGACTTAAGAACTTTAGTTCTCTGATAAATAAAAAATTCAAAAAAAAAAAAGAGACAGAGTAGATTTTAGTTTTATGTCAAGACAAAGAGATGAGAAAGGAAGATTTATCGAAAACCCCCCAAAAATAGAATTAACAGGAGCTTCTTTACCCGATAAAAAAGGATTCATTTCAACTGTTGATACTTTTAAAATGGCTGAGGAAGAAACATCAAAAGGGCCAACTGCAGAATAGAGAAGGGAGTATGAGAGAAGGTTAGAAATGGAAAATAAACCAAGACAAGAGAGAAGGGAAGAAGAGATGAGACATGATAGGGAAGAAGAGAGGAGACATGAAAGGGATGAAAGAAAAGAAGAAGATCATGAAACCACCTTTAAATTCCCTATCTTGGACACTAGCATCATCCTAGGGGAAGAGGTAAAGATGAAAAATATCCCACCATCTGTCCTACAAAATTTCTATGGTATGAATTCTGAAGATCCAGATTCTTTCGTATTTGAGTTTGATATCTTGTTTCAAACTTATGGATATACTGATGACACCCACAAACTTCATCTTTTCCCTGCTACTCTTAAAGCAGCTACCTTGAAATGGTTTATGGGATTAGGAGAGCATTCTATAACTAGGTGGGATGAGATGAGGAAAATTTTTCTTAGAAAATATTAGGCATATTGTAGATCAAAGAATTTAAAAGATGACATTTTCATAATGTCTCAGCAAGAATATGAAATCTTGGAATAGTATCTAGAAAGATTCTCATACAACCTACATAAATCCAAATACAATTCCTTGACACCTGAGATCATTCAGACAATATTTTTAAAAGGAATAAGAGAAGAATATCTGGATATTTTGACTGCTATGCGCAAAGGTGACATCACCTACTTACCCTTTGATGAGATACAAGACTTATGTCAGAAGTATTCAAGAGGAAAGGCTAGAAATGGGAAAAGGGATGTAACTTCCAAAGTAACTAAATCTGCAACTAGTGGCATATCCAGAGCTGAGCTTGGAAATATGTTAGAATATTTTAATACTGATCTATTGAGTACCTTAGGAACATGGGTCGAAACATCAAATACCTAGAAGAGACAACAGAAACAGGACCAACAAGATCAAGCCCTGTCTATTTTATACCCTAAATGTAGAAAGAAACACCCATTAAAAGAATGTCCTTTAAATACTGTTCAAATTTGTGGCTTATGTACTTAAAATCATAGAACTGATGATTGCCCCATATTGAAAGAATTCCAGGCATCTTGAATGGAGGAGAATCAAAGCATCGAGTCTCTCTATTTTATGGGACAACGAAGACCTTAGCAGCCACGATTTTCAGGTATGTCTCGAGATCCTATTGAGTAGTTTCATTCAACTTATCAAACTCCTGTTCATAATTCATGGAGTGCACTCATGCCCTGGAAAACTTGATCTCCTCAGTTAGCCCAATCTGCTCAAAATTGGAGAGGGTATACTCATGGTAACCAAACATATCAACAGGCCTATTTACAGCCCTATTAACAACCTTCTGCATATCCCCAATACTAGCAGAATCAAGACCCATTTTTCCAACAACCCAATCTGGATCCTCAACTAGGTCAACAACCTCAACAGCTGCAATTTCCATCCAATCAACCTCCACCTCAGCCAACACAATTGCTATCCCAACCAATCCCAAATCCAAATAATAAAATGGATAAACCCATGTATAATGTTGATGATGGAATGACACTCCCCTACTCAATCCTCCCACTTCAAAATATAAACTTAAGATATGGAAAAACTTTACAAAAAGAATCTCCTCTTATTTTAGAAGAACAAGTAGAAAATGAGAAAACTCCAAAAAAAATTAAATATACAAAAATCACAGTCAGAAAAGTCACAGTTAGAAAATTACAGTAAAAAAGGGAAAACATTAGTACCTTATATACCTCCCTTTCCAGAAAGGTTGGTCAAAGAAAAACTTTCAATCTCCCTACCTGATTTCGATGTTTTGAATGAGTTAACCAATGTATGTGTTAAAATTCCCCTACTGTAGGCTATAAAGGATATTCCAATCTATACTAAAGCAGTTAGGGAATTATGTCTTAATAAAAGAAGGAAGAATCCATCAAAAACTCATGTGGTACGCAATTTATCAGGATTAATGTCTAACACTATTTTTATTGAAAAGTATGTAGATCCTGGAATCCCAATGGTCACAATTACTATTAACAATTTTTCAATTCCAAAAACATTGATTGATCTAGGTGCTGCCATTAATGTCATGACACTAGAGACAATGGAATACCTTCACTTGAAAAATATCAGACCAACCACTACAGTTTTTGAACTAGCTGACAGGTCTAAAATCACACCTGAAGGGATCTTAGAAGATATAATTGTTTCTTTAGACCCCTAGGAGTATCCTGTAGATTTTATAGTGCTGGAACAAAAGTCTAATCTAGGAGGGCATCCATTGATTCTTGGAAGACCCTGGTTGGCAACAGCTGATGCTTTCATAGGGTGTAGATCAGGAAGTATGCTCATTTCACATGGGATAGAGAGAAAACAAATTACACTTTATCCTTCTACCCAACAACCTTCTGCATTAGATCAATTATCATGGATTAATGAGACCAAAGAACATGAAGAAGAAGTGATCCATCCTGTCCTAAGTATCAATCAGTTCTTTGATTTTCAAGAAGAAAAAAACGAAGATTTGCTAGATTACTTCATTGCTGAACCTGATATTTCTGAAGAATTAAGAGACATGCAGTATGCTATAGCAGATCAAGTTTTGGGACAGAATTTTCAGGAAAATTGCACAGTACATTCTCTAGCATTGGCACTTCATGATATTTTTAATGTTCATTCAATCAGTTGAAATTAGTCAAGGAAAACATTTGAATATCAGTGCACATCTTACTACATCACAAGAAGAACAGTTGATTTCCTTGCTGAATAAACATTCCCATGCATTTTCTTGGGAATACACTGACATGCCAGGCATTCATCATGAAACATGCACTCACCACATTTACACAGATGATCAAATCAAACCTCTCAGACAACCACAATGTAGAATGAACCCCATACTAAAAGAGATAGTTAAGGAAGAATTGTAGAAGTTATTAAAAGTAGGATTTATTTATCCTATCTCTAACAGCCAATGGGTTTCTCCCTTGGTTGTTGTTCCTAAAAGAAATGGTAAATGGCGGATATGTGTAGATTACAGGAACTTAAATAAGGCGACATTAAAATATTTTTTTCCATTTCCCTTTATTGATCAAGTGTTAGATGCCTTAGCTGGAAAGGAATATTTTTCATTTCTAGATGGTTTTAGTGGATATAATCAAATTATCATTGCAAAAGAGGACCAATACAAAACTACCTTTACATGTCCCTAGGGCACATATGCCTACAAGGTTTTACCTTTTGGCTTATGTAATGCCCCAACTACTTTTCAGAGGGTAGTCTTGGCCATTTTTGTAGATCTAATTCATGAATGTGTTGAAGTCTATATGGATGATTTTTGTGTGCATGAAAATACCTTTGAGGATTCCTTAGCAAACCTAGAGAAAATTTTAAAAAGGTGTGTTGACTCAAATCTCTCCCTTAGCAACGAAAAGTGTTTTATGATGTTGACAGGAGGGATAGTTTTAGGACATCACATTTATTCATCTGGAATAAAAGTAGATCCTGCTAAAATTCAAATCATTGAAAATCTATCTGAACCAACAACTCAAACAGATGTAAGAAGATTTTTAGGGTATGCAGGCTATTATCATAGATTTATTGCAAATTTCAGTAAGATAGCTCTGCCATTGTTTAAATTACTTTCAAAAGATGTACATTTCAAATGGGATGCTAACTGTTAATCTACATTTCAGACACTTAAAGAGAAGCTCTCAACTGCTCCAATTTTAAGGGGACCAAATTGGACATTTCCCTTTCATATTTCTACTGATGCATCTGATACTGCAATAGGGGCCTATTTGGGACAAAAAGAACATACCATGACTTATGCTATCTATTTTATCAATAAAAATATGACACCTACAGAATTGAATTATATAGTCACTGAAAAGGAGATGTTGGCAATAGTTCATGCTGTGAACAAATTCCGTCATTACATTACTGGCTACGAAATTTTTGTCCACACAGATCATTCAACTTTACGATATTTAATGAATAAATCTATCACTAATGGTCAGATAACCAGACGCTTACTATTAATGCAGGAATTCAATATCACTATTTTAGATCGGCCTGGACGAGAAAATCAAGTGGTAGATTTCCTGTCTCGTTTACACAATACTGGTGAGGTTGTTCCTATTTTAGATAGTTTTCCTGATGAACACTTATTTGCAATTTCTGTTATCACTCCTTGGTATGCGAATATTGCCAACTATTTATCATCGGGACAGCTACCTCCATCTATGTCATCTAAAGAAAAAAAAAGTATTATTAAACAAAGTGCTAGGCATATATGGGTCAATGGTGATCTATTTTACACAGGATATGATCTAATTATCAGGAGATGTGTACAACAAGATGAAGTTTTAGATATTTTGAAAGCATGTCATGATGAATCGTGTGGTGTCCATTTTGCAGATAAAAGAACAGCAGACAAGATACTCAATTTGGGGTATTACTGGCCTTCTATTTTCAAGGATTCTAAGAAGTATGTTAGGAGTTGTGATACTTTTCAATGGATGGGACGGCCAGTTCGATTTGATGAAATGCCACTCCAACCACAAATCCTCATAGAACCATTTGAAAAGTGGGATCTTGATTTCATTGGTCCGATTCATCCACCATCATAAGGGAAGAAGTACATTCTGGTATGTACAGACTATGTTACAAAGTGGGTGGAAGCCAAACCATTACCAAGAGCCACAGAACAGACCGTGGTAAAATTTCTTTCTGAAGAGATATTTGTCAGATTTGGGGTTCCTAGAGAGATTGTCACTGATCAAGGTGCCCCATTTACTTCTAAACTAGTGCATGAGATAGCAGCAAAGTACAAGATTAAGCATAGAAAATCTACACCATACCATCCACAAGCCAATGGCCAAGTGGAATCTACAAACAAGACTATGGAAGGAATCATAACCAAAACTATCCATATGCATAGGAAGGATTGGTCAGCTAAGCTTACTGAAGCTTTATGGGCATATCGAATCACTTGGAAAAATAGTACGGGTTTTTCTCCTTATCAGCTCGTTTATGGTAAGAAAGTACTCCTACCTATAGAATTTCAAATTCATACCTTCAAGTTAGCAGCAGATTTGCGGATGAATCTTTCTGAAGCACAGCAAGAAAAGATACTTCAATTAAATCAACTAGATGAGATGAGATAGGCTGCAATAGAACACAATATTTTGATACAACAACAGAGAGCCCAATGGCATGACAAGTTTATCAAAAAGAAACAATTTCACATCGGTGACTGGGCCCTATTGTTTGATTCAAAGTTCAAAGACTTCAAGGCCAAATTCACAACTCATTGGCTTGGTCCATATCAGATTTTAGAGGTATGTGACAATGGCTTAGTCAAACTCCAAACAATCGATGATGAAGCACATACATTTGTGGTCAATGGCCATCAGCTCAAACTCTATACCAATCCTATCAATAAAGAAGATTTCATATAGAATATTTCATAGCAACGAGAGATAAAAATGCTGGATAAACACACTGGTGTTTCTCCTTCACTTTCTTCTTAGCTATTTTCTGATTTGATAAAAAAAAGAAAAAGGAGTTTAGTTGTGAAAACCAGGCCACTGGCACAACATAAACTTGAATTTTCCTTGGAAAACCAGGTTCGCTTCACCATTGAAAATTCATAAAAATATTAAAATTCCATGCCTCTTAGGCAGTTTTTTTTTTTTTTTTTGCATAGTAAAGTTCTTGTTTGACTTCAAGACAAGTCAATAAATATGCCTGTGAGGGGGGTAAGAATTTCATGCTCCCTCCAAGTCTTTTTCAAATGCAGAGGGACCTGACTTCCAACAAAGCGGAAGGAATCTGAGATAGTTACAAGTTTCTTTTTCAAATGCAGAGGGACCTGACTTCCAGTTTAGCAGAAGGGACCTGAGATGGTAGATATTTATAAAAAAAAAAGTAGACATCAGAAGGACATATGAAAATTAGAAACAAATTGCAAACCAGCTACATCAAACAGCAAGCACAGTATAAAGGGATATCAAGTAAAGTCTGTAAGGATTTTAATTTTTATGCTTTTAAAGTTGCATGATTCTTTGTTTTTAAGTAAATGACATATCTACCTATCCTCATAAGCTTGAATGTCTACTCTATCATCTTCACAGTCCATGCCAATATTCCATTCGCTTCTCATTATCCTACCCTAGGTGTCAAAATGGTGGTCAGAACCAATCCCAGAAGGAAATTTTCAATGGCCAAAACCTACACTGTATTCTACAGGAAGGGTTTCCTTCTCAACAGGAAGTGAAATGTTTAAAAAAAAAATGGGATTCAAATTCTTTTTTTATATATTTTCATACTCCAGATATTAGTGCATTATGCATTAAGTTAAAATATATATGGAATATAGAACATTTGATATAAAGAATGGCTGTGTGTATTTCCAAAAGGTGAAAAGAGCCTACTCCAAGTGAAGAAATCCCTTCCTTATAGTTCATTAATCAAACATTGGGGTATGTAAAGGAACTGAAGCGCATTGTATAGAGATAAAATGGTTCTAACCTTACCTTTAATCTTTCTCCTTGAGAATTTGTACTTGAACTAGTGATTGGATAAAAAGTGGCATGTTTAGATAATGATTATAAAGAACATGGTTGTATGCCCCCACAAAAATATACAAATGTGCCTGGAAAATCACATTGTGAACTGGTGACATCAGGATTGCATATTGAAATGGTCATTCTTCTTTGAACCAAACCTAACTCTTTCATCTGCAAGACCCGATTGCTGTGTAATGCAAAGACATATATGGGTAATAGTTTACAGTGAAAAGAAGGAGTGTATCACAAGAAGGACGCGGGCACTAGCTTACTAAAGAATGCATTTGCGCAGGAGAAATTGAAAAGCAATAATGCCAGAGGGGAGGTAAAAATTAAATCTTTTGCCAAAGAATGTGATAGATCAATAGAAATTCTAGTTTCAGAGTATCATTTTGAAATAGGAAAATGTTACAGAGCTAAAAGTTGCAAGGTTGAGGTTTTCTATTGCATATTTATTTTCCTATTAAAGTTTCAAAATGGTATCTAGACTAGAACCAGAGAAATTCGATCCCACTGATATTCATGAGAAATGTATGGAAATCTTTGAAAAGAAATAGTGGGTGACTTTTTTTGAAAATTTTGATGGGCACAATGATAATGTTAGCCTAGCCTTTGCTGATTCGTTTGATGGAGAAAGGACTATAGTGGGAAATTTGAACTTCAGATTGTCTGAAGACATTTTGGCACAAATAATTGGCTTACCACAGCAAGGAGAGAGATTCTTCAAAACCAAACAATTCAAGGAGAAGGCATGGATACCCTTTCTGTGCAGGTCAAGGGCAGGATCAATGAATTGGAAGAAGGGAATACCAAGGAGCTGGTTGGTTCATCCCTGGGATGAAATAGTCTATATCATCCAAAAATTCATCACCTGTGAAGGCCGATTTAGTATTTTATATCTTTACCATATAAAGCTATTGCAGCATTTAAGAGGTGATTGGGAGATTAATATGCCCCATTTCTTATTACAAAGTCTTTCCAAGATGGCTAAGGTTGTTCAAAAGCGTGCAAAAGATAAAATGACAAGCCTTTTCCACTATGGACTCATCAAAATAATCATCACATATGAGTTACAAAAGCAAAATCTGACATGGCAAGAATTTTTAATTCATAATCAGTTTGAAGAACAAGAAGAGCTGCCTGAAGAAGGTTTGAAAGAAGAAAAATTGTTGATGATATCATACCCCAAGGATGGAGAATAGAACCCTGAAGCAACAAGCTTAAAACTGCCAAAGGGGAAAAAGAAAGAAAGAGAGGTGTTCATGATCACAGATGATGAAGACAACTCTAAGGCAGCAAGCTCAAAACAGCCTCAGAGAAGGATATGAACCAGGAGTGTGATGAAAGAAGAAAGACAGTTTCAAAAGCAAGATCAAATTTTCACCACCTATAAGAGAAAGCCAAGGAAGTATCAAAAAGAATGAAATAAGTCAGCACTAGAAGAGGATGATGAAAGCCAGCAGAAATAGTATGAATACATACAAACCTTGGGAAGTCAAGAAGAAAATCTAACAGGTGAGATAGGGCAGGTCCATGAAGAAAAAGATATCCAAGAAACTGAAAATATTTTAGATGAAGTGATAAAGCAGACAAAAAAAATCAATATCTTCTTGGATCAGCAAGAAAAAGAAAAGAAAAAGCATCCAAGACAAGAAATATTAAATGATCCAGCTTCTCCTTTCTTAGAGAAAGAAACTATGGAAGAAGAAAAGAAGGGAGATTCAGTACAAGAGAATGAATAATTGGGGATGGACACCAATTCTGTGCATCCTCCAATGAAGATGGAAAAGAAGAAAACTTTCAAAAATAGTAAAAAGATTAAGAGATTGAAACTGGAAGTAAAGGAATTAGAACTGAGGAATGAAAAGTTAAAAGAAAGGAAATGGAAGCTTAAAGTTCAAAGGACATGAATCTCCAAGAATGCATATAGATGGTATAAACAAAAGAAGATTTACAAAACCAAGTATGGGAAACTGAAAGTCCTTTATGCATCTCGAGCTTCTACAGATGCATCATCTGAGACAGGGGATTAAAAGAGGAGGTTTAGCAGCAAAATTTTGGTCATGATATAAGCAGGGTCAAATTTTTTGGGATACTTTTTGTGCATGAGGACATGCAACAGCTTCCTATTGGGGGAGATGTTGGGCACCATTTTGACCTATTTTTGTCATCTAAATACCTTTCGGTTTCCTCCATAAACCTTCATACTGATTCATAAAACCTTAATTTCATTCACAAAACTTTGGTCAAAGGTATAAATGTTGTTGCTTCTTAACAAATTGAATGATGAGATTTTTAAGGCATTTAAATTAAGGTTTTATTCAAAATTATAGAATGTGCTAACTTCCCGTAATTTCTCCTAGGTTGGATGCTTGCAGGCCAGCTAGGCATAAACTGAGAGATGGGAGAAAGATCCTTGATGTCCAAGAATGGTTAAACTTCTAAAAAACATATGATATGGTTCTCACAGGTGTCGAGTCAATGCCGGTCAAAGATGACCACCTGTGCTACCACTTAGCATAAAAACAGGACAGTTCCAATTCTGTCTATTTTGCTGGATCTGATGGAGGATCTCGAGGGTCGCATATCATTATTATTCTTCCATATTTGTAGCATTTCCATTTTTTTAAAAGATTGTATAAATATTTGATTTTACATATGATAAAAATCTCTCCGGGATCATAAACGTATAGTGTGGAATCAAGAATGTGGATTTGATTACTGTGTATGCCCAATTCGATATGGTGAATGCAATTGAAGTTTAGAGCTCTGTGATTTTCTCTACTTGTGTAAATGAGGCATTGGAGGGCCCCCTTTTCCAGGTATGCACACCTCTTTTTATATCGTTGCCAGTGGTATGTTTTATTAAATCCTGTAGAATTCGATTTCTTCATTTAACTACTCATACATTGTAGAACGAGTTGGATTGTTTGAACAAGGTTAGAAACTCTATTATTTAATCATTCACATGCTGTAGGAATGGTTTAGACTGCTTATTCAATACCAAATCAATGTACATTGCTTATTCGATGATGAATTATTGAGGACAGTTATACATTGTGAATGTCTTCCTGTAAGGGAAATTAATGTTTGACTGCTTTCAATATTGAGATAATAGGCAGAGTATCGTGATCTATATTTTGGGGTTAGGTTTAATTTGTTTTTTTTATCTTAGAACATTTCATATGAATTGTTGTTTAACTCAGAGATCAAATGAAGTTGCTTCTGTAAGGGAGTTTTTGTATTTCAAGTCACAGCATTCTAGCTTTCAATAGGTTTGTTTCATAGGTAAACTAGATTTCCAGTTAGGTCTAGCTTTGAGTCTCTATATTTGGGATATGACTCTAAGTCTACAAACTCCAGATTGACATAAACTCAAGGTCTAATCTACATTAGTGGATAGGAGCCCAACAATGGCTATGGAAGCTACTGTCTGATTTATTTGATCTCCAGATAGATGCTACTTGTATACATTGTGACAACCAGAGTTGCGTGAAGTTGTTAGAGAATCTAGTGTTCCATGACAAGTTGAAGCATATCGAGATCAAGTATCACTATATTAGGGATATGGTGTAGAAGGGAGAAGTGAAGCTCTAGTATGTTATGATGAAGGAATAGATAGATGATGTACTGATGAAGCCATTAGCTAGCGTGAAATTCAAGTACTTCAGGGAGAAGTGTGGTGTTCTCCAGATCGAGGTTTCCTCCAAGGGAAAGTGATGAGACCCATAGCCATTCTGACATGGTGAGAGGATTCGTTCCTTCCATGGCTAGATGTAAGGGCTGAACCATTCTATCATGGTAAGAGGATTGGTTCCTTCCATGTCAGATATGAGTGCTTAGATTCATAGCCATTCTGACAAGTAGGTCAAATATAAGGGCTGAGTCATTCTGTCATGGTGAGAGGACTGGTTCCTTCCATGTTAGATATGAGTGCTATCCATTCTGTCAAGTAGGACAAATGTAAGGCCAATTGCCATTCTCCTAGAGAATGGAGGCACCTGGTAAGTTACTAGGTAGCTCAGTCTAGGACTGGGGGCCATTCTGATATGACTATAGGATTGGTTCTTACAGGATCAGATGTGAGTGCATGATTTTTCAAACATGCATGTTGGATTGGTTCCTTGTATGTGTCGAATGTAAGTCCAGAGCCTTTCTTCGATCATTGGTTGATCAGATATAAGTGTTGATCCTTTCTTTGATCATTGGTTGTGTAGTAGGGATTTCTCCTTGCTACAGGGGAAGGAATGGCTCCCTTCTGTCTATAGGATAGAAGGGTAGGTTCCTGAGTGTGGGAAGTGCAGTAAAGAAAGAGGAATGAACAGAAATAAAAGAAAAAGAAATAATGGCCATAATCCCCTCTGCAAACAATGTTAGGGATTCACCTTGGCTACATGCAAACAACTATTAGAAACTAAAAACTTGCGAAAACATGTTAAAAATTAAACCTGCAAAGATACACGGGTCAGAAAAAAACTAAACAACTAAACAAAATACATAAACAAAATGATGTTATACCTCTCCTTTGGTGAAATGGGCCACCATGCCCTGGCTGGAAGCACCTCCCTATCTCACTCAGCAATAAAGGAGGAGCTACGGCTCAATGGGGAATGTGAGTGGAAGAGAGGGGGATGTGGGTGGCTTGAGAGGCAAAGAGGTCTCAAGGAATCCATGGGAAACATAACAGTATGCAAGAGAGGTGTTTTTTGAGAGTGACCCCCCACCCTCCTTTTATAGCTTTTTTGGGGTTTTAGGGTTTTAAGCCCTTGGTCCAGGCTTTAGCCACTTTTTTGGGGTTTTATCCCCTTCTACCGTAATTTTAGCTCCTTTTAGGGTTTTAGGCTCCTTTGAGGGATTTTAGCCCCTTTTTGGAAGCTTTAGCCCCTAGGAGAGTTATTTAGGATCCGTTTTGGGGTTTTTAAGCACTTTTATTCATCCTTAATCCTTTTTGAGGGTGTGGGAGTCTAATGGAGGGTCGTGAATGGGTGTCCTTGGGTGGTGTAGGCCATGTAGAGTTGAGTGAGGGATTTTTTGGGTTAACAGATTTCCCCTTGATGTGTGAGGGTAGGAGCTCATCATATGGCTGATGAAAATCATAGGATTTGCTGCGTAGAGGTGGTGCTTCCGGGGCTGGGGCATGGTGGCATTTGGTTTTTGTATTAATATGGTTCCCATCAATGGGTGAGATACAAATAATGTGTGACATGTATATGGATGAGGAGGGAATCCCCATGCTCGTGACAATGTCAAAAGAATAATTTGATCTATGCTCTAAAATACAAGAGCCGATCATATACAACTAATGATACAATAATGGTTGCCTCAAATGTGAGGCTGAATACAATACTGATCTAGTACATTGGACCCATGGAACTCTCATGGAATGTTATATCTTCATTATTGACAGTCTTCTGGATCTAGAAGGGTACATAGTTGTATGGACTCATTGATTGAGAGTCAGAGTCTTTGTGGTACAAGTATGCTGCATTAATCATAAATCTATATAGAAGCACTGCTAAGGATTCAGAACACTATCTCCAACGCAACCCAGAAATCACAAGGGACATAACGTGTTTAGGTCCCTCAAGTAGACTTATCAATGTGCTAGAGTTAGGTGACATCCGGGGTCTTCGACCAAGTACTATGTGGACCAAACCCTGTATGAATATCAATGGTACGATGATGTGGTTGGAGTCAAGCACGTGAGAAGCAACCATCCTGAGAGGCACTAAGGACTCCTCTCAAGTGGTCCAAGGAACTCATCAATGAGGTTGATGAAACCAAGATACAGGGACCTCTGGGTCTATCCTCTAGAATATGTGTGTTGTCTTCGATAGAGGGAGACCTGCCCCTAGTGAAGGAAATGATGTTTCCTTGACTAGAAGTGTGAGGGAGATAACCAAAAGGTGTGAGACAATCTGTAGACTAACCAACTAAATGGGGGTGGGAGGGGGAGGGAAAGAACTGAATAGGGGCAGGGGGAGTGTGGTAGACTGAAACTTCCTTTGTTCAGAGTATGGAGATAAGGTAGACCACACAGCAAATGAAATTGACTCATGGGAATGGGATCATAGCTGTAATACTGAGAATGTCACTACAGATGTGAAATACTTGGAGGAGGTGGACACTTTTGATACCGATGGGATCCAAGGAAGACACATTACAGAGTACTCTAAACAAAGGTGACCCAATGTGGGGATGCTGCCAAACTATTTTTTGTGGGGTGGTGTCTAGGGACACCATTGTGGTACGATCTCGTGGATTTTTGGCGAGCCCGAGAAGGTAAATGCTCAATGGTGCTTTCAATTTTAGAGAGTCTAAAAGCATGAAGAAGACTCCAGTGGGGGCTCTTTTTCATTGGTAGTATTTTTTACCCGAAAAAGGATAAAAGTATACATAGGAGAGCTCGCTCATCCTGTAGGGGATGAGAGACTTCTTTACCATTGGTAGTCCAATCAAACTGGAAAAGGTTAAACCTATACTGACTGGATGGTCATTTAGATACTTTTACAAGCATGAACAAAACCAAGTTTGCTCGACAATCTTTTCTTGATGAGAAGGCTGGAAAAGAGCTTAACGACAACTTGTGGCGAGCTTTTTCATAATGTGTGGCCCCTCTTCCCGAGAAAGCATAAAAGTATACGGAGGGGAACGATATTGGCTTGAGTGTGCCAAGGAGGTCCTTTTCAATTGATGGTATACATGGTCTACAAAAGGAGGTAAACAAGACGATGTAGACACCCTTTCCTATACTTTAGCGAGTGGGAAAGGAAGCAGTTGTGCTCGGCTATCTTTTCATTGTTTTATGGAGTCAGAAAAGAGCTTAAACGAAACTCCAGCATGGTCAACCGCTTGAGGTGGAACAGGTGGTGCCCCATGTCAGGACGGTGGATAGAGGTCCAAAAGTCATCTACACAATATGGATGGAGTAGAAGGCTCTCAAACATACCAATACATGCATGGGATAGATTGCGGTAGAGGCTTGCGAGTCAGTGCAGTAGAGGCATGTAAACCGAGGTGGCTCTTGTACAGAGGCCATGAGAGCATGTGTGTGTGTTGCAGTGGATAGACTTGAATACATGTGATGTGAGTGTAGGTCCAAGGGTAGTTATATGCCAAATATGTGCAAGAAAAATAAATCGTTTTGTGGAAAGTGATCCAGAGGTCCGCGTAAGGTGCGGTGGATAGAAAAGACAACTATGTGTTAAAATACAAAACAAAACTAAAAAATGGTAACCCTTAACAAGTAGTGTCCTAAAAACTCACATGAGTAGTGGTTGAGAAGTGTGATACAAGTATAGGTCCGTAGACACTTGCATCATCATGTCATGGGTCATAAATCAAGGTGACTTGTGTGAAATGATCCCAAAATTAGTTTATTAAACATGAGACGATGGTCTCATAAAGAGATAGAGGGTGTAATTCTAAAACTAGTGGCATAAACAGCATCTCAAATGGAGTCCGTATGGCCCTGTTATGTCAATCGAAATAAATTAGGCAAAATGGGGCCTATATAAGGGTGGGGTCCACTTGGTGAGGTGTCATTGTCATTGTTCATTATGGAGTTGGAGAGGTGGGCCCTAAATCTTCATTTGCTGATTTCTTTTGATCCAACCCATGGTTTCAAGCGTCGTGACTTACAGGTAAGAGCTCTCACTGAATCTCATCTTTTTGGTGGTTTACTTTCTGGATTTGGTCACCTAGAGGCCCCCCATGAGCAGTTTGGGGTTTCATGGAGCCAAGTCGCACCTTTCGAAGGAAAAGGTGCGACCTAGTCGCATCTGTGGGGCCCTTTTGAGTGACTTGGTCACTCATTTGGAACAAACAGGTGCGACTTGGCCTTTTTTGGGTGTTTTTTTATGATAGTTGTGGCTGACATCTAGTTTTTTGCTTGTGAAGGATGGTTGAGATCAAGTGGCAAGAGAGAGACTGCAAAGACCTTTAGAAGGCATCATTATGAGACAAGAATGTGAGAGACACACTGGCCCATTGCGGACTACTAAAGTTCATGAGGATACCCCTCGTGAAGAGCTTGGGTTTGCTGCTACAAACATTGGTGAGTTTCTGGGATGTTGATGAGGAGGTGTTCCTCTTTTAGGGCCAGCGTATCAAGATTACGCTGGCAGATGTGTACTTCCATACTGGGATCCCTATGTTTGGAGTGGTTGGTGATTTGGCACCTGTGTTGTCTCGAGAGGAGACATTAGAGGAGCTGTGTGACATGCATTGTTACACTACGGCATATGTGCGTGGCTCATACATCTTGATGTGTGACATCGAGGAGTTGTCGACACGAGTGGTGGTGACACTATTACTATGTATCTTGGGTTCCATGGGGAGCCACAAGATCTCTGGTGGGAAGATTTAGCTGGTAGAGTGTGCTATAGGGGGCACATACTATGGATGGGGCTAGATGTACCTTCAGGATTTTCAGTGTCAGCTGAACAAGTCTAAGACATCTAGGGTAGGATTTTGTTTTGGATCCTTCCTGTGTGCTTTCTTCTTTGAGAAAGTACCTACACTACATCCGCACTGGGCTGTGCAGGATAAGGGTCCACGGGAGCCATAGATGTACCAGTTGTGTTAGATGATGATCCAAGAGGGTGGCGACAGAGTGGGATGCTTATTTACTGAGGATTTGTTAGAGCAGTGGCGACAGCTTCTAGTCGTGATCGAGGAGTACCTGTATGCAGGTATGGACTATCAGGGGGACCCTAATATGCCCTAACCTCTCGACCAGGCATGGGGACCAGCTAGTATGTATGCATGATGTTTTTGTGTTCATCTTTACACATAGTGTAGTTTGAATTGGTTGATAGTTGTATGTGTGGATTGATGGTGTCCTGATTTGTGTGTGCAGATATTGGTCCTTGCCCACTTCCTGGGCATTGGAGGCGGGTAGTTACCATAGCTCCTGCAGCGGTTCCTACTGGGAGCTCCCATAGGTGACAACGAGAGATGGATGGAGCGTTGCCATATCTGGAGCAGCTTGCTACTGGGGTATCATATGATGGCTAGCAGCACCTAAGTAGTGAGATGATTGCCACTATTCAAAACCTTCCTCCAGAGTGGACTGGTGTGATGCAGAAGATGGCTATGGCTTGTGAGCACTTTCGTCGGGCGGCGAGAGGTGATCTTCCTATAGAGGATAAGTCCTTTGGGGAAGATGATGACACCGAGTCAGATGATGAGTCTGAGTTGGATTAGTAGCCTAGTGAGGCTATCCTAGTGCGTTGGTGCACTTAGGGGTTTTTTTGTCGCTATGTATATCCTGCTAAGAAAGCATATGTGGCTTCTCATTTTTGTATTGGACATGTTGTAGACATGCGACTGATCTACTTATCTATATATATTTTTGATGCATGTGGATGCACTTTTATGGTTTTATTATGTGAGTATTTTTATGATGATGTGGAATGCAAATGCCTATGTGATGTATTATTACACTATGTGTGTATTTTTTAATATGCTTATGTATGATGTTGTGGTTGTATGTTTCCTATATGCAATTGTGAATGTGCTAGTTTCGGATATCATTAGCCATTTGATCTGTGACACTATTGAGTTTTCTAGGAACATGTGTGAATGTGATAGACTCAAATGATCTAATCATCTATTTAGTGTGCAAGAATTTTTGAAAGAGGCTGGGATCATGTACCCAATAGTAATTGTTCAACCGAGAGACAAGCAGTTGGGAGTCTAAGAAGACATCAAGTTGGTGAATGCCTAATGGGAGAGCGGTGACCAAGAGGCCATTGACACCATCATATTCCACTTGGTTGTTGGTCACGGTGCCCATGCATATTCCATCAATGTGGATCAACTCATGCGATGGGGAGTAGATGACCCATGCAGCCAAGGTGAGGTTCAGAGACCATCTACTTGCCCCATCAACAAATCCCATATATCAGTTTAAGGTGTGCTCCATCTGGAGCAATAAGCGGAAACAATACATAAGACTCATTTTTCAAAAATGTGTAAAATGAAAAAGGAGAAAGGCTATAATACAAGTTGTGCTGTCATCACTTAAAGAGGTGACGTTAGAGGGAAAGTCGTTTGGACTTTTCAAGGATCAGCGGTCATTCCTTTTTGTGACACGATGAACCCTAGGAGACGGCTCGTTGGGACACAGAAAGCACACTTGAAAGGGTTCAAGTGGATTTCATACTTGCGACATCTTAGGAAGACTTGTCGTAGGTCGTCTATGTGTTGTGTTTTCTTCTACGACTGCGCAATGAGGCTAGCGAGACAATCCAACATAATATGAATGAGGTTGTGGAAGCAGTGTGTCATGGCACGCTGGAAGGTGGCTCCAGCATTTTACAAGCCAAAGGGCATGACTCGATACGCAAATGTGCCCCACGGGGTTGTGAATGTCGTCTTATAACGGTCTTCTTTCTGGATTTGGATTTGGTTATATCCGGAAAAACCATCCATGAAGGAAAAGGCCTCATGTCCGACGCATGCATCGATGATCTGATCGATGAATGGTGTATGGAAGTTGTCTTTGGGACATGCCCTATGAGGTCATGGAATTCTGTGGAAATGCAAATGGTACCTTATTTTTTATTCACAGGAACAGTATTAGAAACCAAGTGGTGTAGGAAATGGGGTAGATGAAGCCAGCTGTGCGTAGCTTCTCTATCTCGGCTTTCATTGCGGCCACTTTGGAAGGGTGAATGGGCCGTTGCTTTTGGCATATGGGGGCCACATTGGTCCATGTGTCGATGTGGTGTTTCGTGATTGATGGGTATAAGCCAGGAATTTTATTGTATGACTAGGCGAAGATCTTGCAGAATTCTTGGAAGAGAGCTTTGTAGGAAGCAACCTCTTCCATGGAGCAAGATGCCCCCAGCATGATTTCTTCAACAATATCAAGATTGGTTGAGATCTTGACTTTGATGGTGGGTGATATATTGGCCATGTTCCCTTCTTTGAAGGCAACAGGCACCGAGATGGGGTTCTTGAACCAGTCGAATTTCCCATGGATGAAATCTTTGGTCTCCACAAAAAAATGGTTAGACTGTGATACAAGTTCTTTAGGGAGGAAGAACAAGTGATGGTGCATGTATTCCCATTGGTATTCCTGGGTGGTCAGAGCTTCAAGCATCTCCTCATCGTTGCTGAAGCAACGAAGCGACCGGTCTGATGGGCTGTCATTGGAGGTGGAGATAAGCAGGTCAGTTGAACTGGACATCATGTAAATGGACATGGTGTCTAAAGAAGGCAATGGGGGGTGAACTTGTTTGATCAGGGTGATCTTAGACTTAGGGGAATGTTGACGGAGGTCAGCTAGACCCATTCGAAATTCAGGCAGGTCTTGGCAATGGTGAAAGTAATGGCCATACAACCCGCAAATGGTGCAATCATGGTTTGTTCTCAATTCCTTGTTCCTGACTATCGGTGCGATTGGGAGTTCAACCATGGGGATGTTTTCGTTTGTATCCATGGCATCTAAATGTGCATGGATCATTGGGATTTTAGAGAAATTCTGATTTGGATGGCCTTGTTGCTCACAGATGGTGCAAGGCGAGACTTGTCGTAGTTCTGCAGTGACTTTGGCATTCTTTCCTCTGGCCCTTTTCAGGTGGGGTGGTGTAGGTGCAGTTGTGGTGGTTGGCTTTTGCGAGCTAGGTGGAGGGTGAGACTTGACTGCAATGGGTTGCACCGGAGTTAAGACACCCTGGAGCATTGCTGGCTAAGATGGTGGGTCTAGATACCACACCGAAATTCCCAATGTAAAGTTGGATAGGCTTAAGGTGGCCATTACTGGCTTGCTCATGACACCAGGTGGGGGAAAGAGGAAGGGAATCATATGGATTGGGGATGGGCCCAGATAACTCCCTGCTGGTTGCATGTGGGGATACAGTTGTGGTTGCGACTGCATGTAATGCTACTGTTGTTAACCCAAAAATCCTCCACATAGCTCTCAATGGCCTACACCACCCAAGCACACCATCTCATAACACTCGTTTCACTCCATAAGACCTTCCATTTGACCCCCACACCTCCAAAAGAGCTCAAGGATGAAGAAAAGGGCTAAAAACCCCAAAAAAGAGCCCAAAATAGCCCCCTAGGAGCTAAAGCCCTCAAAAAGGGGCTAAAACCCTAAAAGGGGCTAAAGTTAGGGAGAAAGAGGCTAAAGCCCTTACCAAGGGCTTAAAACCCTAAAATCCCTTGGAAAAACTATAAAAGGAGGGTGGGTGGTCACTCTCAAAACATTTCTCCCTTGCATATTGTTATGTTTCCCGTGGATGCCTTGAGACACATTTGTCTCTCAAGCCACCTACACTCCCTCCTTCTCCATTTCCATTTGAGCCATTGCTCCCCAACCAAAAGAGGTGCTCCCATGAGCTAGGGCATGGTGGCCCATTTCCACTCAAGAGAAGGTATACACAATGGTTTATTTCTATTTTGCTTAATGTTATTTGCTTTCTAACTCTCATTTTTATTTGCAGGTTTTGTTATTGACATTGTTTTTGTAGGTTCTCCATTAGAGCTTAGGTTTGTTTGCAGGTTTTAAGGAGGTGGAACCCTAACCCATTTTCTGCAGAGGGGTTCACCATAGCTTCATTTTCTTCTTTCTACCGTTAGATTTAGTTTACTATTCTTGCCATTTGCTTCTTCTTCTTGTTTAGATTAGCTTAGATTTAGTTTAATATTATGTTCTGTCATTTCTATTTCTGTTTTATTTTCTACATTTACCATTACCAATAACCTACTCTTGTTCCTTATAGGCATAAGGGATCCATTCCTGCCCCTATAGTAGGGAGAAATCCTTGCTACAGCTGTTGCGGGTGATGTTGTAGCTACTATTGGTGTTGCGGCTGTAGACGATGTTGTGGTTGGGGTTGGGGTTGCAACTGCGGTTGTTGTTTAGGTGCAGAGGTGCTGGATGAGACCATGCACAAGTTCATAGTATCATTTTGTGTCAGTGGTGGTGACATTGAGGGGAAAGGAGCTGTCATGGTGGGATCGCCAAACGACCCAGGGCCCACATTCAACAATCGAGAGGCTAATGTGTTGTCAACCATAGTGTTGATTACGGGGATGACATTAGCATGTGTAGTCATCCCTTGTGGCTTAATGGTGGTGATGGTAGGGATAATGTTGGCGGGTGTTGTTAACCCTTGCAGATCATGATAAGTGAGTTGATCAACCGTCACAATCTTCCCTTCGTGGGGGAGCATCATGAGATGGAAGACAGTTGATGTGACTGCTCTCATGGCATACATATAACTTCTCCTGAGGATAAGTTTATAGTCTAGTTGAGCATTGACAACTTCTATATCAATGAGAACTATCTTCCTGGCTAATGTGATGGAGACATGGGGGAGGATTCCTTAGGGGTTTAGTGGGATGTCCATCATAAGCCTGGAGAGTTGTGGAGGATGGTTGCAGAATTGGTGATCTGAGTTTCTTCCAAACCAGGGTAGACATAACGCACCTAGATGCCCCCTCATCCACTATGCACCACTGCACAACTAGGTTCCGGATAGATATCAATATTTGGAAGGCGAAGGTGGATGTCATGCGTGGTTCTCCATTCGTTGTGTTGAATGTGATCAACTTGGAGTCGGAGGGGTCTAATGCCCTAAGCACGACTAGTAATACTTTCCACTACATTGGGCATGTTTTGAGTACCTCGAGAGCGGACATGGCTGTTGGTGTTTGGGCCAAATCATCCACAATGCTATAGCTGAAAGTAGCTCTAGGTGTGGCATTGTTGGCCACATGGTGTGTGGGGGAAAGGGGGTAACTGAAGAGGTGCGTTGACTGATTTGGACGTAGATGTCGCTAATGTGTCAGCGGGTTTGGTGGTGGTACTGTATTGATTCCATCTGGTTTGTAGGTTAACCTCTTCAATCGTCATGGATAGCAGGTGCTGGACACCTGTTTCGGCCATGGGAGGTTCCCCCGGAGAATTAGGATTGGCCTTGGGAGGGGGAGCAATTGCCACCAATCCTTAAACTGGTAGTGGGTTTTGAAGCACCATAGGATGATGTCCTTGTGGTACTGGGTTGGGTTAGGCTTGGTTTGTGGCATTGGCACCCTATTGGGCCTCGTTTTGAATGTCTTGCTTAGCTCGACCCATGAGGGGACACTTGAATGTGTAGTTCCCATAAACATCACAGAGTGTGCATGGTTGGTTTGTGCACAACAAGGCGTTGCATCTAGGTGCATTTGGTCGTGGGAGGTTTTGGGCAGGTTAGTTTGCTATGGCATTGTTGGGAGGGTTTGGTTGTTGACCTCCTCCCTGTGGTTTGTTATTGGCTTGGTTCTGGGGTCAATTATTTCTAGCCTGCCCTTGTTTGTTGTTGGGTGCAGGATGGTTGGGATGGTGTTGTTGTGTGAACACTTGTCCCAACAAAGCGGGTGGAGTGGGGGTGGGGGCTTGAGCTGTTTGCACTGGTGGTGCATAGTATATTTGTGTGGGTGGCAGTGCCACAAATATGGGCATTGTCCCCTCATACTACTGTGTTGTCCAAGCCATGGCCTAATCCTACTGCGGTGGCATAGGCTCTGCATAGGAATTTGTTGCTCCAGACTGTGAGGACCCTGCAGCAAACAAGTAATCAAAACACACGATATAGCAGTAGAACTCAAAATCACTTTTATATTAATCGCAAGCCACTTCGAGGGGGCAACCT
>LPNX011085333.1:957304-970253 GCA_001517045.1 Pseudotsuga menziesii
ATTCCTAAAATCCCCTCCCCCTTAGAAAAAGCTTTGTCCTCAAAGCTTTAGATGTGGAAATTGTTGCTGTATCTGGAGGGGTGGTTCCCACGTAGAATCCTCGGGCTGCATTCCGTGCCATTGAATTAAGACCTCTGTGATAGAGCAAGAGTGAAGCTGACGAGTGTGCTTATTGAGGACAGCCTCCGGCTCCAAAAAGATGGATCCTTCATTATCCAGTTCTGGTAAAATAGTTTGGCCTTTGATGTTGGTGCCAAGAACTTTCTTCAGACAAGAGACATGAAATACTGGATGAATGCGGGAAGAAGGCAGAAGTTCCAATTTAGAAGCAATAGACCCAATCTTCTGAAGAATCCTATATGGCCCATAGAACTTTGGGGCGAGCTGATGACGCCCTTTGAGTTTTAGTGAGGATTGCTTGTAAGGCTGGAGACGAAGAAAAACCATATCACCGGCTTCAAAAGTGCGCTCAGAATGGTGCTGATCAGCTTGTTGCTTCATGCGATTACCTGCCATGTGAAGTTTTTCACGCAAAATGCGAAGGACCGCGTCAACTGCCTGAACTGGAGAACTGCTGGGGGTGTAAGGAAGAAGAACTGGCGGTGCTTGAACATAAACTACTTCATATGGAGTCATTTTAGAGGCATTGCGGTAAGAGGTAGTGTACCACCATTCAGCGAGAGGGAGCCACTTTTCCCACTGATGTTGTTGCTCAGAGGAGAAGCAATGAAGATAAGGTTCCAAGTATTTATTGATAATTTCAGTCTGACCATCCGTTTGGGGGTGATAACCTGAACGCATCTTCAGTTTGGTGCCAGTGTGGTGAAAGAGTTCTGTCCAAAAATGACTGGTGAAAGTCGCATCACGATCCGAGACAATGGAAGAAGGCATTCCATGAAGACGAAAGATCTGGTCCAGGAAAATTTGAGCAATGGAAAAGGCTGCATAGGGATGGCTGAGAGCACAAAAATGACGATATTTGGAGAGGCGATGAACCACAACCAAAATCACAGTCGTCCCTCCAGATTTAGGGAGCCTTTCAATGAAATCCATAGAAATATCTGTCCATATCTGGGGAGGTATGGGCAAGGGCTTGAGCAATCCCGGAAGGGGTGTTGTTTCACCCTTATTGCGCTGGCAGGTATCACCTTCAACCACCATCTGTTGGATTGTCCTTGTCATGCCCTACCAAAAGAAGTTGCACCGTGCCCGTTCATATGCTTTGAGAAAACCAGAGTGCTCCGCTGACGGAGAAGCATGGAGTTCATAGAGGATAGCTTGTTGAAGAGTTGTGTTCTGGGGAAGCACCAGACGACCCTTGTATCGCAGTGAAGCACCATCCCAAGAGTAATGTGGAACAGAAGAAGGGTTGTTGGTCAAGCCTTGGATGATGGGAGATAATGAAGAGTCATTGACATAACCCTGCTGAACCGATTGCAACCAATTTGGAACAGGCATAGAAATAGCGGAAAGAGAACCTTGGTCATCAAATGTGCGAGAAAGGGAATCCATCACAAGATGGTCCTTACCCTTCTTATAAGTGATCTCATAGTCATAACCCATGAGGTTGCTAACCCATTTTTGTTGTGCTGGGGAGGATACACACTGTTCTAGGAAATATTTCAGACTCTGGTGATCAGTCTGGATGCAGAAATGAGTCCCTGAGAGGTAGGGTCACCACTTTTGTACTGCATGCAAAATGGCCATCATTTCCTTCTCATATGTAGAGGCAGCTAAATTCTTACTGGAAAGGGCTTCGCGGGTGAACGCAATGGGGTGTTCATCTTGAAGGAGAACAACACCAATTCCATTGCCACAAGCATCACTCTCAATAGTGAAGGGCTTGGAAAAATCGGGCATAGCTAGAATGGGTGTAGTACACATAGCTTGTTACAGCTTGTCAAATGCATGCTCAATAACATGTGTCCATGTAAAAGCATCATTTTTCAACAGCGTAGTTAATGGAGCTGTAAGCTTCCCATAATCCTTGACAAACTTGCGGTAGTATCCAGTCAACCCCAAAAAACCACGAAGGCTCTGGAGTGTCTTAGGAGGTGGCCAATTGTTCATGGCAGCGATTTTGGCAGGATCCACACGAACCCCTTGTGATGAGATAATGTGCCCGAGATACTCAGCTTCCTTTTGGCCAAAAACACATTTAGACTTTTTGGCATGGAGATGATGATCAAAGAAAAGTTGCATTACAAGATCCAGCTACTGGAGATGTTCAGCCCATGTTTTACTGTAGATGAGGATATCATCAAAAAATACCAGAATGAATTTCCGCAAATAGGGCCTGATGTTGGGAGGAATGATACCAGGGAGGAGCTGAATACGATGGTCCTCTGGTCGTGAAGGTGGAAGTCCCACTGGTTCAGCAAAAACACCTGTATAGCGATCCAGAATTTGTTGGAGATCCAAAGGAGTAGTGGGGGCCACTGAAGGTTACATTTGAAGGGAATGGAGCTGAGCAATGACACCATGGGAACTCTTCTTAAGGAATTTTTCCAAGTGATGTGAATTGATGATGCTGAGAGACCCTGGTTGTAATCCCTTCAATGTGTGTTTGTGTCCATCGGGGGAGAACTTCATCCAAAGTTCAGCAAAATCCCATAATATGGGGCCAAGTGTGTGCAACCATTGAGCACCCAAAACCACATCACATCCGCCTAAGGTCAAGGCAAACATGTCAGAGCGGAGGTTATAATATCCCATAGAGATACGCACATTACGACACTTCCCTTTGCAAGGTAAGGTGCCCCCATTGGCAATCATGACTTCAAAGTTGGAGCAAGGATGGATAAAACAATCAGCTTGTTTGGCGATCCGAGGGTCAATGAAATTATGAGTGCTGCCAGAATCAATGAGTATTGTAAGAGGAAGCTTCTTGAAGTAACTGCGTACCCGCATTGTTTGGGGGGCAGTGACTCCAGATAAAGCATGGAGGGATATCTCGGGTTGGTCATCCTAAGATGGAGGGTCAGTAGGTGGCTCCTGAGTGTCAACCGGAGCATCCATTACATCGGCAACTTCTTCACCAATTTCAGAGGCAGGTGGAGAATCCACATCCAAGAGATAGATCTTTTGTTGAACACATCGATGTACCCGACTGAATTTCTCATCACAATTATAACAAATCCCTTTTTCTCTGTGTGCCTGCATCTCTGTTTAAGACAAATGCTTGATTGGAGGTGAGCGAGGAGCTGGCGGAATGGGAGGTCGTTGAGAACCCATATTGCGGAAGGGAACAAAAGAGGATTTGGAGCGCTGTTGGGCTGCCATCTTTTCTTCTGCCAACTTAGCCAACCCTAGGGCTTCCATCATTGTGTTGGGACTGAACATTTTGACCTCAGAGCAAATTGCATCCTTTAGACCACTGATAAAACAACTCTAGGAGAAGTCATCAGGTAATCCTTCAGTGTGATTAGCTAGTTTCTCAAATTCAGTTTGATACTCTTTCACAGTGCCAGTTTGGCGAAGTTTAGTGAGAGCTCCTGTGAAGTCATCAAAAGCACGTGGACCAAATCGGTGCAAAAGGAGCTAGCAAAAAGCAGGCCATTTTGGCTCTTCATGAGCCTTGATGTACCAACGATACCATTGAAGAGCTTCCTGTTCCAAATGAAAGGAGGCAAGTGGAACTTGGTGGACATCAAAAGTATTATGAAGGCTGAAATACTGTTCTGCACGATAGATCCATCCAGTCGGATCAGTACCATTGAAGCACGAAAAATCTAGCTTCAGACCACAAAAATTGCTGGAAGAAGAGAACCCATTGGTTGATGAAGACTCGGACTGTCGTCTGGTGTTCATAGCTGAATGCTCAAGATGGAGACCGAGAAATTTTTCATCCAGTTCCTGGAGTTTGGCTTGGATGGCTGCAAGTGCTTCCTCCATGATTTTTGCTCCTGTGCGGGTGACAACCATAAGCAGGATATTTTTCAGGAAGGGATCTGCAATGGCGCGGAAGTGATCGGCAACAGATGGATCTGCAATGGCACAAAACTGACCGGGAACAGTTCTGGACAGAGAAAATCTGCAATTGTGCAACTGAAAATAGATATGGACCCCAGGTATGTGCGGCTTCCTATCGGTTCAAGGGATTCACTCGGCCACCAATGCTGTCTAACAGCTTGTGTATTGGGGCAGTACCCCTCACTCCATGGCTCAGGTAAAACTGATAACCGCTTGGCCACAAACGACAGCTCTTGGTTTACCTCACGGGTGGGAACTAGTCAATCAGGTAGGGGTCGTTGCCCTTTTCGCTGGCAGGTCCTCTCAATGGGCCAGCTACTTCGGGTTTCCTGTCGTACTCCTCACAATGATTTTTAGGGATTATGCCCAAGTACTTCCCATAGTTAAGTGGAGAGGGATTATTCCCAGATCCGAACCTGCAACAGAAAAAAAAAATTTGGGCAGAAATTCCACCCAATGTTCAAAAACTGGATCTATATTGCTCAGAATCGCTATTATAGCATGTTTCCGGAACTGGAACAACCACTCTGCTTCCACCCATACAAGCGGAATAAAAATCTAGGCACTCGGTCAGAGGATTTTCTCGCCGCAATTTCCGCGGCCGTCACCGAAATTCTGAAAAATTGCGTATTTTAAATCCGCGATATCTCCACTTTTAGAACTCCAAATGAGATGATATTTTTTTTGAAAATGCATATTTTTGAAAGAGGAATTTAGATATGCAATCTATTTCTTCTGATTATATTCAAAAAGTTTCATATCAATCTTCTGATTCTGTGCAGAAAGTTTCAGAAATTGATCTGAAAGTCGCCGCCTGTTGTAATCTCACAGATCACATAAGGTTACCAATAATACATACAAAAATATACACAGATGCAAGAGACAAGAATAGATAGGATAAACAGATTATATTATTCTCAATAGATCATACAAAGCCAAGAACTGAACTTCGTTCTTGTGTGGCTCAACAGCCTAATATACAGGTTACAAACAGTTACAATCATAACTACCTGTCGGTTCACCGAACCGACACGACTATTAGTTAACAGACTAACCACTGTGTTTACTCAGCCGACCGACGTAGTCGGTCTCTCGACTTAGTCGGCTGATCGACTAAGTCGGTCTTTGTTCAAGTCGACTTATGTCGACTTGCTCCTTCTACATCTCCCCCACAAACAAAACATTTCTTCGTCCCGAAGAAAGAGGGAGGTAAAAAAATAGACTTAGAAGTACAAAAAATAGATTTGCAAAAGGAGACTGCTACTGAGGTGGGCTGTGCAAGCGAATAGTTGGTCTTTTCTGTACACAGACTTCGACTATTGCTGGTGTTGTGATGGCAAGCTGATGTTGAAAGTCTGTCCATGTCTGCAAAGCTTTCTGAATGTCAATGGTCAGAGTAGTAAGATTTGAGAGTACCGACATCTTCTCTGCCATTGTCATTTCTGAAATATTTTCCATGGTGGGTCCCAACAGCTGATTGTGTTCTTCCGCAGTATCAAGGAGTCTCTTCATCTGCGGACAGATGTTGTCGACTTTCTCCAAGTTGGGAAGGGCTTGCTGAACCCACTGGTGTGCCTCACGTTCCAACTTCTGCAGCTTAGTGGTTTCCAGCACTATTTGTTCTTCGATAGTCTGCCTCAGTTCGGTCTCAGTCGATTTCCTTCTTTCCAAGGCCTGAATGCCTTGTCTTTTCTGCCTCGTCTGAGTATAGACCTGCCCATAATGAGTAGGCCAATCTCGGAGTACTTCCTCAGTTACAATAGATTCCTCTATGTGGTCTTGTAGAAGTTTGTGAGCCTCCGAGAATGTTGTGTGCTGAGTCAGGAGCAGTCGAGCAGTTTCTTCTTTTTGCCCGGCCTTAGTCTCTTGGAGGTGGGTCTGTATGGTCGACACCAAACCTTCAAACAGCTGATATGCTATTTCCAGTGGTCGGTCAGTAGCAACTTCGACAGGCCCTGGGGTAATAGTCTGTACAAGAGACCTGCATTTGTCGAGGAACTCGACTTCTTCTATCTCCTTATCCTTGAGCTGTTTCCTTAGTCAGGTCGCCCTCCTCTTTGACTCTTTTTCTAGGGTGTTGAGTAAGTGGCCGACCTCTGAGTCGGTCAACGAGCTTACATCCCGTAAGCTAATATTTAGCTGATCGGGTCTAGGAAGAGGTTCTGTTGTCTCCTTTGCTTGCTCTGTTGTTTTGTCGGGAGGACCTGCAGAAGTGGAAGGTGGATCAGAGGCCGAAGGGGTTTCTGTCGGAGGGGTAGGTTCAGTGGTCGGGGGTTTTTGTGTTTGGGGAGGTGGTATGTCCACCTCCGGCTATGATGATGATGATGGTCTCGGCTGTGAATCAAGCGGTGGTGGAGGTGGTGGAGATGATGGTGGTGGGGGTGGGGAGGGAGGGTTTCCTGATCCTGGTGGTGATGGAGAATGGTGGGGGGAACTTTGGTCGGAAGACATAATGTCTTCTTCCGGTCGATAGTCAGTGAAGGTCTGTTTAATGCCTGATACCTCACCACCATCAGGGGTCCTTGTAAATACTGTTATTTGCTGGGCGTATATCTTGCTGCTGGCTTTCAGGGGTGTTGTTGTCTTTATTGTTTGGGTTGACTGGAATATTGCAGGTAGCGTTTGAAAGAAGGCTTTGAGTTCAGCGTCTGTGCTGGCCCTGGCCCTGAGTGCTTGAGGGATCACTCTTTCAAAGACTTCTGGGGAAATGGTGGCCTACTGCACTGGTGCTTGCTCCTCGACTATTTTAGTCGGAGATGGAGGGGGAGGAGTCGTCACCAGGTCGACCACATCTTCGGACAATGGTGTTGTTTTGGCCTTCTTTGGCCGACCTTCCGGTGCTCCTGCTTCAACAAAACGTTGAAACTGGGTTTCAATAGTTACCTTATTTGCTCGGGCATCCTCGACAATATCGAGTGCTGATGCTGCCAGTTCGTCGTCGTCGTCGGTGGAGTCAGCAAGGACAAGCTTACGCTTACCTTTGCCTTGCTGACGTTTCTGCAGTTTGATGTTCCTTCTGGCAATGGCGATCTCCTTCGCCAGTTTCTTGAGAATGCTCCGAGACACAGCATATTCAGGGTTGTCTTCCTCGACTTCCCCTGTCGGGGTCTGAGCTGGGTCGACAGTCTGAGTAGCCGGAGGAGTTATTTGTTGTACTGGTTGTTGTGCTGGTGGTGGTGTCTGATGTTGTTCTGTCGGAGGGTCAACTACTGGTGCAGTCGAATGCTTCACTGTTATGTGCACCCGACCAGGAGTGCCGGTCAGAGTATCCTCCATCACAAAGGTGCTAATATACAAGTGCAGCTTGTAATCTTCTTCCTTCTCCTGGTCGGTCAGAGGTTCGACTATAGAGAAGTCGACCTGTTTTGCAGCCTCCGGGACTGGAATTTTGGTTTTGGTTTGTCTAGACAGCTCCCGAAAGATCTGGTCGACTACGGGATAGTAGTCGAGGTCCCTGGCATTTGAATCCTGAGTGTTTGAGGACCATACTGATGTATGGTCGAGCTCCAGCTGGATGTGTGAGTCGGCTGGGAGGTGTCGTCAGATGTTCTGGGGCACCCTCCACCTTGTCGTTCGCAGCTTAAGCTGCTGGAACCAGTTTTCCAGAAATACCTTGCCTTGGTTTAGTTCATGCACAGTTCCTTTTTGGGAAAAGGGTTTGAACCTGTGCATCTCGAATTTAGTCAGCTCTCGGAAGACGGGACTGCCTTCCGGGCATATATAGTACATAGCAATCCAAATGATTAAGGAGGGGGATTTGATAATACCTCATGTTTCCTGGCAGCGCTCGCATATAGTTTTGACCAAGTCTGCGAGGTATTCGGCCCATCTGAAGATTCGTCCGTCGGTTGTAATTTTGTGGACGGCGTCCAGCATTTCCAATTTGAGGTCACTACTGTGACCATCTAAGGTGAGAGTAATGGCGATGATTTTCGCCACGATATGTGGTGTTCGTGCGTTGATCTGACTGATCATCAGACCCTTGGAGTTTTTACCCAACGCCGAACCTATAAAGTGTTCGACTAGCCCTTCCTTGATCCCAATGGGGACCGGGTCACCCTGGTTTGACAAACCAGTAAGTCGGGATATGACATCGCCATTGATGTCAACCGGTCGGTCAAAATAAAAGCGGCCGTTGTGGTAACGACTGATAATGAATTTGACCGCGGCTTCCTTCGTACCAGTGAAGCTGGCCATGAGAGTTGCATTGGCATAAGCATATATGGTGCTATGCCTAACTTTCTCAGCCTCCTGGGTGAGTCGTCGGTCTTCAAATGCCCATTCTTGAATATCCGTCCATAGCTTTTGAAACGGACCCTCCTGGACTTTCGCGGTTTGGATTCGTTTTAGTCGCTGGAGTAAGGGTGAGTCTGCTGCCTGAAGTTCTTGGGCTTTAGCCGCAGCTCTGGTGCATTTGGGTGCCATGGTTTCTGACTGAACAGACTGGTCGGAATTCTTATAAGGTTCGCAACTTTCAGTCGACTGGGAGTTTGAATGCTCTGTAGGTATGTGGTGTGGTGAATGAACTGTGGGATGTCCATTATTTATAAGCGCGGGTGGGGTGGAGTGTCGAACTGGGTGAATTAATGGCAGACTTGACAGTCCAACTACAACACTCGAGTGCGATTTCGTGAATCTGGGGCGGGGCTTGAGGCCATTAATGCGGGATGGGACGCTCCAGGTCGGCGGACGGTGTCGATGGTGAGAATGGTCGACATGGTCGGTCGATGAAGATGGTCGATGGAAATGTGGTCGGTTATCGAAGGGGTGAGTGGCTGTCATGATGGTGGTTTCTGAGTGTACGGTTTTTTATTTTTGGAATTTTGTATCTTTTTATAGGTTTTTGGTGTCAGTTAAGACCGTTATATGATTTTTTTTTATTTTTTTTATTTTTTTTCAATTTTTGTATCGTTTAAGTCGGGCTCCATTAACAAGCTTCCGAAATACCACGCCCTGCAATGTTTTTAGTCGGACCGACCCATTGGGATGTATTTCTTCGACCATGTACAGGCCCATCCATTCTGTGTGAAGTTTCTTAGGCTTGCCTTTGACTCGACTGTTATACAGTAGGGCAAGGTCACCGACTGACAGATTTTTGTTTCTGATATTACGGTCGTGCCAAGCTTTCTGCTGTTGTTTTTGTATTTCTTGGTGCTGGATGGCCATAAGTCTATGTTCTTCCAATTTATTAAGTTGAAGTAGCCGATCTTTCCTGGCCTGTTCGACGTCGACATGTAGTATCTGTGCAATGGTAGGTGCCTGTTGTCTGAAGTGCAGAGGTACGACTGCTTCTTGTCCATATACCAGTCGAAATGGGGTTTGATCAGTCGACCGTTTGTAGGCTGTCCTGTATGCCCATAAAACTGCAGGAATCTTCTCATCCCAGTCATCTTTGTCAACACTACATATTTTAGTCAGTCCTTTTGTCAATGTTTTGTTGAAAGCTTCAATGGCACCATTCAACTGGGGATGGTATGCTGTACTACGTCGGTGGTCGATGTGAAACTTGTCAGTTAGATTTTTGATAGTTTTGTTAACAAAGTGTGATCCTTGGTCGCTGATCAAGGTGAGTGGGCATCCAAATCGAGTAATAATATTTTCATAAATGAACTTTGCAGCTACTTCACTTGAACATGTGTCGACAGGTTCAGCTTCTGCCCATTTAGTAACATATTCGACTGCAGTGATGATATACCTTGCACCTGACCGTCGGGCTGGGATAGGGAATGGTCCTATGAAGTCTATAGCCCAGATTTCAAATGTAAGACTAGGGTTAACAGAGATCAGGGGCACTTCTGTACTCGGGAGTGGTCGACCAAGTCGTTGGCATCTGTCACATCGACTAACAAAGGTTTTACAATCCTTATGAAGCGTCGGCCACCATAATCCAGACTGTTGAATTTTCTTAGCAGTGGTGTCGGCCTGAAAGTGACCTCCTGCTGGTCCGTAGTGTGCTTCGTGCATGATTTTCTCTTGTTCATGGGAAAGTACACATCTTCTAAGAACATCGTCTAACCCCATTTTGTATAGAAATCCGTTGATGAGGCTGTAGGGGGCAGCCTTCATAGCTAAGATTTGCTTCTTTTTAGTGTTCAGACCGTCTGGTGCCTGACCTGTTTCTAGGAACTGAGCAATTTCCTCCAGTTCTTCTAGTACTGCTTCGATACGAAATAGATGTGCATCTGGCAGGTCGTCGTCGATTCCAGTCGGGTCCTCTCCTGTGTCGATTCGGGATAGTTGGTCGGGTCCGACGTTTAGTTTCCCTGGTCGGACAACTACTTCAAATTCGAATTCTTGGAACAGTAAGAGCCATCGACAGATTCTACCATGGTGAAGGGGTTTGTTTACGAGGTACTTCAAAGCTTGATGGTCGGTGTAAAATATGAAGGGGTTAGCTAATAGGTAGTGCCGATATTTCTGAAGTGCAAAGACCATTCCTAGGGCCTCCCGTTCGGTGGTCGAATAGTTCCTTTCAGCCTTATTTAGTTTCTGACTGCTGTAAACTATAGGGTAGTCCATTCCATCGTCTCCTGGTTGAGTCAGGATAGCTCCAATTGCTATTCCTGATGCATCGATATGCACTTGGAATTTGATCGACCAATTTGGAAATTGAAGTATGGGGGCTTCGACCAGTTTTCTCTTTAGTTTGTCGAAGGAGATTTGGCATTCCTCCATCCATTTAAACTCTATATCATCCTTGAGTAGTTCTTCTAGGGGGTAGGTCATGTCTGAGTAATGTCGGATAAACTTCCTATAGTACCCTGTATGTCCTAATAACACCCGAACCTATTTAGGGTTTATTGGAGGCTTCAAGTCAAGGATGATTTTAATTTTGGCAAAGTCAACCTTAATACCATCTTTACAAACAACATGTCCTAGTAGTATCCCTATGGGGGTCATAAAGATGCATTTCTTAATGTTGAGGGAAAGTTGAATCTGCCGACATCTTTCCAGCATATGTCGGAGCCATGTGCAGTGATCTTTTAGGGTGGAATATATGGTCCATTCGTCGAAGTAGACTGCCATAGTTTTATAGATGTACTCTTGGAAGGTTTTTACAACTATTCTGGAAAAGACTGCAGGTGCATTCTTTAGTCCAAAAGGCATAACCCTATAAGCAAAAGAACCAAATTCACAGACAAATGTGGTTTTCTTCTGATCTTCCTTTGCGATAGGCACTTGATTGTATCCTGAAAATCCATCTGTGAATGAGTAGCATTCATGGCCTGCCACTTCATTCAAGATTTCATCAGCATAAGGTGTGGGAAAGGGATCTGTCAGTGTGACTTTATTAAGTTCCCTAAAGTCGACACAGATTCTCAGTCTAGTCGGGTCATGTTTCTTAGGCTGGATGACCATGGGACTTTCCCATTCCGACTGGTCGATGGGGCAGATTATACCTGCGGCTAACATGTTGTCTATCTCCTTTTTAACGATTTCCTTATATTTATGAGCTAGTTTATAGGGTCATTTCTTAACAGGTTGGACATCAGGTTTAGTGTCGATTTTCATCTCTCCCATTTCTTGAACTAATCCTTTCAAATCTTTGTAATCCCTTGCAAAGACATCTTGGAATTCTCTAAGTAAAGTTACTATTTCAGCAGGTTGTTGCTCATTCCAATAATCACCAATCTTAGCTAGTTTTGGTCGGTTGTCATTTGAAATGTCGACCTCTTTGGTTTTTACTTTGGCATCTAACCAGTCTGGGGCTTTAGCTTCATTGATCGGTCGACTTCCTTCCTGGAAGTGTGAAAATGTAGCAGGGAAGTCGGCTGCAGTCATTCGGTCGAGGTCAGGTTTTTCGGTAGTCGCGACCCTAAGCACAGAGTGGATTGGTTTTGTTGTTTCAGCATGGTTGGATTTCCATCTGAAGCTTTTACCTTTGGTGTGTTCATTCTCCAATTGTAATCGTGTCGACTCGCCTTTTGATCCTATGTGAAAACTATTACAGTGCTTGACCTGTCGAGGGTCTTTGTCAGGGAATGTTTCAGTCGGTTGAATGAACTGTTTAATTTGTTGTGCGGGCTCGACTAATTGTTGATCTTCAGGGAGAAAGTTGAAGGTTTGGATGAAATTTTCTTTGAGGTCATTCCAGAAAAAGGTTTCACCTTTTGCTTTCTCCATTTTATACCATTTGCTAGGTAAGTCGTCGAGGGTTGAGGGAAACAAGTGTGGCCAGGCTCTCTCATCCTTATGTCCTAGGCTTCTCCATTCTTTTTCACAAGTTTGGATGTGTTCTTCTGGGTTCTGTCCTTGAGTAAATATGGGGATCTACGCTTGTGGAGTGAGCTTATTGCCACCAAACCGTTCAACAAAATAAGTTGCAGCACTAGTCCAGGTCTGAAGTTTTGTCTGATGGGTATCCCACCACCTAGCTGCTTGACCGGTGAAGGTTTCTACTAAGCTCTGTAGTCGGCCATGTTCTCCAATGTTTTTAGACACTTGTTCAACATGCATGACTGGGGATTCCCTCTCCTTATACCTTGTTTGGGTCCTGGTAGTTTCGTTGGTCGGTTGTAAGGTAGGGTGTTCTTTTATTTTTCTCTCAAAAATTTTGGGGATAATTGAGACTAGAAAGCACTGTCGGGTGGGTTTTTTCTGTACTTTTTGGATAGTCCAGCACCCTCTTGCTTGTGTTTCATAGTTTTCCATTTCCCAGTCATATAGTTCAGCATCTGAATTATAACCAACTGAGTCGGGATTACCTAAGTAAAGCTCCCCTTGGGTGTTTGGTTCTGTGTAGTCGGTATTGTTTTGGATCTGATAAAGTTGTCGGATATCGCCTTCCTCATCAATTGGTTCAACCCATGGTTGGCCTTGGGAGGGGTTAATAGGTACTATGACCTTTTGACCATTTCCTTTGAGTTTAGTACGTTGTTTATCCAGAGAGATAGAGGCTTTCATCTTTCTACCCCAAGGTCGACCTACAAGGGCTGGGAAGGAGCTAGATCCTTCCTTTGGGTCAATAATTTCGAAA
>LPNX011085333.1:970445-995762 GCA_001517045.1 Pseudotsuga menziesii
TCTAATGTCTTCGTGCTGTGCAAGGTTTGCAAATATGTTTGTGGCGTCCTGATATGTGTGTTGTTCCTTGCAAGGGTCAGGGTATGTATTTGTGTGTGTGATCTTACTAATCTGAGGATTATCAGCCCCGGTTTTAGTGCCTTGTCGAGTGACGATGTGCAAATTCTTAGTAGTTATGACATCATTCTTCTGGACACAAGACAAGACATTAACATTCTTTTTATTACTAATTTTTTCCAACATTGTAGGGCAATCCTCCAAGGAGTGATCACCTACCCCACAATGTGTACAAAATTTAAGATCAGTCCTGTCCTTGTATGGACAGTCTGCACATCTGTGCCCTTCTTTGTAACAAATAAAGCATTGAGTGGGTCGACGACTTCGTATTTCTCGATTCCCAATGAATCGACCTATTCTTCCAAACCCTGGTCGTCGATTGTCATTCCGACGGTCGTAGCGTCGGCCATCATTTCGTTGTCCATTTTGGTTATTATTATTGTTCTGCTCTGTGTTCTGTGCTACAGCATTAGTCTGGTAGACAGCCTGGTAGTTTTGTCTATTTTTGAGGTTAAGATGGCAGTCGACCGTGTTGTGATTTGCTGTTTCGCGGATAGCACACCAGGAAGCTTTGCCATTCTTCATATTGTAAGGACAGTCGGCGGTGGAATGGTCTCCTCGTTCCTGGCAGATGTCGCAAAACGCCTTTGTCTGTACGAAACGGACGTCTTGTCGACTGAATTGCTGCAGACAGTTATCTTTTGTATGTCCGGCTGTTGAACAGTTAGTACACCAGATGTCTTGGTTCTTAAGTGTGAGCTCTTTTAGGGACTTCTGCATATTTTCCAGCTGTTCTTCCAATCGGTGGTCAGTCGGGCAGGCAGGTATGTCTTCATCCATCTCGACCTGCAATGCTTTTGTCAACGCATCTTCGTACGACTTGAAGGTCTCCAGACTGATGTGTCGGCGAATTTTCTGTGAAAGTCCTGCAAGAAACCATTGAATGAGTAATTGTTCGTCGATGATGTAGTCCAACTGACTCAATAGATCCTTCCATCGTTTATCGTAATCGCGGACTGTTTCTCCTGGCTTCTGTTGGGTCGTCTTCAGCTTCTTGGCTGCCAGGTGTTTCGCGTCTGGAGTCTTGAAAAATGATAGGAATTGCGCCTTGATCTCTGATTTTGTTGCTCTAGGTTGCCTTTCGGTAAATGTCATATACCATGTGAGAGCTCTTTTCCGAAGGGCTCCTGCGAACTGGGCTATCTGTCGGTCTTCTTCTGTTACTTTGTTAGCCTCCCATATCGACTCGCAGACAAACCAGTGTCGTCTGGGGTCTTCGTCACCCTCATAAAGGGGAATCTGAGCAGATCCGTGACCCATGTCGGAGTCACTGTCACTACTCTCTGATGATGTCGGAGGAGGAGGTGGAGGTGGACTAGGTGGTGTTGTAAGGGGTGGGGTTGTTGAGTCAGCCGAATCTGTCGGGGTGACGATGGGGTTTTGGTCGACGAAACTTGTGCTTCCGTCGGTTGTCGACTCTTTCTCGTCGAAGAGCGGATTGTTGATAATTTGTCTTCTTAATGACCCACTGTCACTTTGTGTGCTCAGGTCTGACTCGTGTGTATCTTCTGAAGTTGTGTGTGGCAGGGGGGGTGCTCCTTCATGTGTCGGCAGGAGCAAGTGGATACTTCGAAAGGAAGGTGCCGTTTGAAAGGTCACCCAGTTACCTTCGATCGGTCGACGTATGATGAGATGTCGACCCGCGTATGGTTCATCGCCTAGTCAGCTCCAGAGTGTAATGTCGCCAGCTCTTAGTCGAAGGTCATCTTCAATAATAGTTTGTATTCTGGTACGCGGACCTACTGTGGAAAGGGTTACTCCTTCGTCGGGAACAATTAGTTGGAGAGCTTCTGGCTGCTCTATCCACATTTCATCATCTTCAGGGGACGCCTCTTCTTCTTCGCCTTCTCTGCGTCGGTCATGACCCGACTCTGGCGATGCTTCATCATGGTCGGTCTCCCTAGGGTTTTGCTGCAGCTCTGCGGCTCGTTCTCGTCTAGCTTCCCTTTTCTTCTATCTTTCATCCCTTTCGATTCTCTTAATGTCCAACATACTGTAGTACAATACTATGCCTTCAGTTCTTCTTCGGTCGATTCTGCATTACTGGTGACTACGACTCTGGTCGACTAGGATCCACTATGCTCGATGTCTGACACACGACCAGCTACCCCCCCATGGCCTACCTGACGCTTTTTAGAAAGCTCGGATGGTGTCTACTTACTCAGGAAGTATTCCCACTCCCTTTCAGCAATGAATTTTTCCCACTGCTTCTGCTTCTCCGCCCAGTTAGTGTTGGAGGGTGGTTCACGTAATAGAGGTCGAGGTTCAACAATGTGCCCTGCTCCTTTCTCTATTAAAAACTTGAACAGCAAAGCTGGCAAGGAACACAAGAATTGATCAGTAAATTCTGTGAAAAAATTCTGTCGGACGGTTTCCACAGAAGTCCTGTCTTCGACTGCTTGTTCCTCACAGAAGTCGTCGGCTATCTTTTCGAACCACTCCGAGAGATTCGTACGTCCTCCTCGGATCAGTTTCTGGAGTAACTGTTCTTCTTTAGTCTTGTCCGGTTTTCTCATCCAAAAGCTGCTTTAGTAGATGGGGCACGGATTCGACAAACTTTTCGTGAGTCTCAGTGAAAAATCTGGCTTTTGCTTCTGCGAATGTCAATATGTTCCTTCTTGCGTAATTTTGTAGATAGTTAGCAATTTTTCGCTCCCACCAGTCCTTGATCTGCTGCTCTGGTATCATATGTGAGGATATATTCCAGTTATGTACTACCAGCAACGGAACCAATGTTGTAATCTCACAGATCACATAAGGTTACCAATAATACATACAAAAATATACACAGATGCAAGAGACAAGAACAGATAGGATAAACAGATTATATTATTCTCAATAGATCATACAAAGCCAAGAACTGAACTTCGTTCTTGTGTGGCTCAACAGCCTAATATACAGGTTACAAACAGTTACAATCATAACTACCTGTCGGTTCACCGAACCGACACGACTATTAGTTAACAGACTAACCACTGTGTTTACTCAGCCGATCGACGTAGTCGGTCTCTCGACTTAGTCGGCTGATCGACTAAGTCGGTCTTTGTTCAAGTCGACTTATGTCGACTTGCTCCTTCTACAATGACTAAGAGCATAAAATAATAAAACTTAAAAACAAGAGCTGGAGGAAAAATGGTTATCAAAATAATTGAAAAAATAAAATAACCACTTGTTTTACCTCGGCCCTCCTTCTAGCACCATTTGTTGGCCACATTTTTTGACCTAGGCCAACTAAGGAGATTAATCCCACACAAGTTGCTTAAGATAGCTTCCAGTGTCTTTGGGATAGCAAAATCTCGCAGGTTATGGTCTCCTGCTACCAACTGAATTTATCCTCTTAAGGAGACTATAATAATTGAGCAAAATGTTTCCTAAATTTAAACTATTATTTAAATTCTAATTCAATTTCTAAGTCTAAACTAATCTAATGTGCTTTCTTAATGAAAGTCTTATTGTTTTTAGTTTTGTTCCATTTTAAATTTAATTTAAAATACAAAACTATTGATCTACAAAAACTCACTAACAGTTACTAAAAACCTAACTTAAATAAACTAAGTTTAATTACAAAAATTAAAACTATTTACCCTATCTCAACTAGCTGAGAGAAATTTTAAAAGATTAAATTAATTATCAATCAATTAATAATTAATAACCAAGAGATAAATGATAATAATTAAGATAACAATATCATAAATTACTTATCATAAGATCACTTTGTTATAAAGTATTCTAAAACAGAAAATTAAAATATAAAATTATCTTAATTTATTCTGTAATATTATGTTAATTGATAACCTTTGTCCAATATTACCTACTCGAGTAAAAGATTATATTCATTAAATAAAACATCGTAAAAATACAAATGCTCTTCAAAAATAAACATGAAATATATTATCACTAAATCATAATCATCAATAAAAATATTGAATAAAAAAGATTCAGTAGTAATTTATCGAACATTAATATTGTGTGATAGAGTATAATTTCAGATAATAAATACAATTATATCACAGTATAATTGCATAAAATTTATGGTGAGAAAACAATATATCGAAAATATATATATCTTAAATTTTCAAAATAGTAACAAGCAATGATACCAGTTTGAGAATTCTAGTCACAATCCTCCACGAAGGTAAAACTCTAGAAAAGAAATTAAAACCAAAACTGTAATTATATTTCAGATAAGTCTATTTCTTCAATACTCCATCCCCCTGGAAGTAACGTCTCCACACACCAGCCTTCAAAATGAAAGAATTACACAGAAATTTTAAACATCCTGGCAGCGTTCATCTCAGGCTTTCTGAAACAAAATTACAGAAAGAAATAAAATGAAAGAAAGACACAAACACAATTGTTCCTTCCGATCTGTAGAGACCCTCCTCCTTCTAGCAATCTCTGCTCTAGTTTAAATAGGCATATACAAACAAACAGAGAGTTGAGAGACGAACTGACTCTCCTTGCTAGCCACAACTTGAAAAAACATGTTCAAAGAACCCCAAAAATCTCCCGAATGCTTCACTCTTTTCAGTAAATTCCTCACACGTCTAGTAAATGGGTATCTTCTGGAAAAACTCATGTTTTGGATTTTTTTATTTCATCCTAGTTTGCCCGCAGTTCGCTGCACAAAATCCTCTCCTTAATAACGACGGGAATCCGGTAATCTTCTATTTCTTCATGTAATAAACTATTTCTTTAGGAAATCTCTGATGCATTATCTTTTCAAGAGGGTGGCATCATTTTGAAAACTCCTATAACAAACCTGCACATTAAAATATATATATTAAACATAAGTTACACAGGTCAAAATAAACTAAAACAAAAATATAAATGGTAAAACAATAAGAATGTTCTCCCTAGGTCGATCTGGTAACATTATGAAATGAACTAGTCTCTGTGTAGTGAATCCATGGTAATATTTGAATCATAATAACGTAGATGCTACAATTTTCCTCTGGCAAAAAGGTTTCATCTTCTTTGATCCCTTCTAGTGAAGCAATGTAAATAATATTCCATGAGATGTGTCATGATGCTCTTTATTGAGATTTTATTGGGCTGATGCGTTGCCTCCTCAAAGATCTCGTTCAACTGATAGCAAGGTATTATGAATTACCAGCATCCTTATCTAATTCAATACCTTCTTCAATGAAAACTAATAAGGCTGGCGTGGAGAAGAAATCCTGTGATCCCTTAATGTGTTGGAAAAATCCCCATTATCAGGTGAAATAGATCCTTCTTAACATGCTTATATTTCGGATTCTTTCTTCATATGATAACACATCCTATTTAGATCTATTAATGCAATATAATCTTATGTATATCTACAATCCTGATAGCAATCTCTGTGACCTTCACAAATCTGAAACGGTTATGTTGAATTTCTTGGTGGCATAGCATTGGTGGACATTCTCTATAATTCTATTGGCGAATTGTGAGTGACACCATAGTAACAAATCCCTTAATTTGTGGATGCTATGAATATATCCGGAGCTTTATTTAAATTGTTGAGTTAACCATTTTACTTGTCATGTTACCCATTGGTACAACAAGCCATATGTTGTAGCATATATTTTGCATGTTGGCGATCTCTCTTCACTTGATCTTTAATTAATTGTAAGATGGAGTCAAAATATTATGTGATTTGTGAATGATGCAAGCTCCATAATCTCTGAATTTCATTTGACAGTGATGTAGTAGTTAGCAATAAAAATATTTAATAATCGCAACTTCCACCGTATTCTCGTTAAACTATTCATAAGTGATATCCTTCTTGAACCTGTTACTTCTCCTTAAATCTGCGTAAAACGTAAACCATCATGTTAATTCACACATAAGTATATCGATTTTATAAAAGGTGAACTTGATGTGCAATAAGTCGAATAACATGAGTTTCTTTTTATTTTGAAAACACGAATGGACTAGTGAAATATCTTGCAATAAACATTTAGAAATAATAAAATTGCATAAGTTATAAATGACCACGTCAATTAAGAAGTTTTCAAGATTAAAGCCATCAAATACCAAAATGTTTTAAAATAATTGGAATCCAATAAATCATATATTAATTATAATAAGACTCCATATGTATTCCAAAGGTATGTGGTATATACGACTATAAAATTATTCCAAAGGTATGTGGTATATACGACTATAAAATTGTAAGTACCTCATGTTAAAAGGATGTGAAATATGTAAGTTTTAAATATTCAAATTACATAAATAAGATTAAAAGACTTGATTATATTTATAAAAAATGAATATCATAGTTTTTAATCATTTTGTATGAATATATATAGAAATAGGATTTTGAAAAATTAAATAAAATATTTTTTGGATCATTTTATTTGACATCTTTACTAATTCATCGAACTCGAAAAGAATCACTTTAGATTAGAGACACTCACCCCATCCTAAACTTTCAAACTATATATGCTTTAAAGATAGTACGGATCAAGTATAGTAACCAATTATCAATTATTAAATTTTCCCATATTATGATAAGCAAATGGCAAGAATCTTTATAAAAAGTTGAAGGATTGGAAAAAATCATTTAATTGCTCAAAATGAGAACATTAAATTTAGTTCCATTTTATGATATGTATTCTTTCAAGACACAAGTTGAAAGGAGCAAAATAGGGAATCAACCAACTGATCAAAGATCCGTGAATATGCTCATTACCTCATTTAAGCATTAAATATTTGTAACATAGGCAAGGCCATCAAAATATCCAAACAATTCAATTCAAATGAATGAATCCATGAATAATATTAAGTAAGAAAATGGAAATGTTACGAAACGACCAAGGACCAAAAGGTGTCAACGACAAAAGTATCAAAATCATGAAATCCTTATATAATGAAATCCAAGTCAAAGAGAAAGCAGCGCAAAAGTGAAGTATCGAAGAAATATAGCCATGAAATCACCCTCTAAATCAAGCAAGATAAAAGAAAAGAAAAACCCAAAGCTAAATATTTACAAAAATTTAATGGGGACCCCTTTATTTTGGAAAATGAAAGGGGAGTTGTTGGGGTGCCAACACAGCCTCACGGATCAACTTTATTTCAAAAATACATAACTCAAATCTTTAACAGAACCAATATTATTATGGCTTCATGACCTAAAACATCAGTTACAGTTACTGTAAACTAAACATAAGAAAATAAGTAGTAAATAATTAGGTTTTTAGATCGAATTCTGTCGATGGTTTCGGCTAAATAAAAATAGAGTCTTGGTGGCCAGCCAAATACAAGTAATTATGCCAAACCGTAAATACTAAATCTTTATTATCAACATGTCAAAACCCTAGCTGCAGACTGATGGGCATCTTAGATTTATTCGTCTATTAAATAAAAACATATAGAAGACATCGCAACAGCCTTATGGGTTACATTATATAATTACTATAAGAATAGTGGCATCCACTTAAACATTATATCGACTTGACAGTGGCCTCACGGCCCTTTTGCAAAACAAAATGAAACGGAGTAATGGCCTCACGGCCGTAACTTTTCACTAAACCATTTCTTCTTTAAACTAAATACTGGAAAGTAGGAAACAACCCTTTGACATTAAAAGGTTTTTAATAGAAAACGAAGGTCAAAGAGTTGATATTCCAGATTGTGCAATTATAACAAAACCCTTACAGGAGTTTCAAAGCAAAATAGTTATTACAAATGACAGTCCACGACTATTTAACAATTCCACAAAAAGAGGATTTCTATCTTTTAAAAACCCATACCAGCTAAAAAACTACATTACAGTCCTTCTTCATCACAATCGAGAAAGATATATGTTTTAAAAAACACTTTTAAAGTGCCACAAGGTAGAACCAGGAGGTTACCATTATTTTTTTCTACGACAAGGAAAATGTAGGAACGGTCCAGACCAAGAGAAAGCAGGTCAAGCCACCGGTCCCACAAGCCACAGAGCCATGGGGAATTAAGGGGCAAGTCTTACCAGGACCAGAACACCATTAAACATAGATACCATTAAAACCCCAACACAGTAGTCCAAAGTCGAACCTCCTGCACATTAAACCCACCAAGGTCAAACTTTAAAGCTTAATTTATATTCATCATAGCATAGAATAGTAAAGTAACCAAGGGAAGAGACTTACCCTCCAATAGACTGAGCAGGAAGTAAAAAATTTCGTTTCCACCTTTGCAGAAACATGCTAACACAGAAAACAAGTCAAACCACCAAGTTTTGCAGAGAGGGAACAAAGGTGTAGGCCACGATCCCACTTCATCACAGTCATCCTGATGCAATATTCACATTAGAGGGGAAATCCAATAGCCTAGTGGTTGAAGGTCAAGGACAAAGGCTCGGCTCTCTTCCCCTCTGGTTCAACACGGTGTTAATCAAAAAATAAAAAGCAGCAACAAACCGATAACAAAAATCTAGGAACATTTAAACCCTTGCGGTTTTACGATTTGACTCACATGCTCGACAGTTGTTGCATTGAAGCCATCACATGGCCTGCACAAGGTCACCTTTAGTTCAAGAACCTAACCATCAAATCAAATCTCAAAACCTTTGTTCTCACCGATGCCATAATATGTTTCTTATTGCATGAATATAATGTTTTATGGTAAGGATAGTTCATCTTTTGGTTAGGCCTTTTGCTTAGAATTTGTTGTATATCCTAGCTTATGACCTTGCACTAACTAGGAGGTTATAAGCTTTCGTCGTCTTTACCTGCAGAAGTTGCATAAGAATGCATTAGACATATGAGCTAAGTAAGACCCATATCCATTTTCCCCTAGCATATAAGTAGGGTCAAACAAACATCCAATGAAGAACATAAACAACAAGCACAACGACTTTAAATGATAGAAAATAAAAGTGACATTCTTCCATAGAAGTAAAGTAGTGTCGCCATAGTATTAAGTCGCAGCATAAAATCATCATACAAAGACATTTATATCCTAGATAAGATACTACAAACTTCCTTATAAATATCTGTTTTTTTTGTCATCCCTTGGTTGCAGTGAAACTTAATTCACATCTTATGATTTTCGTAACTATGTCTTTTATATGAAACATAACTTAAAGCAAATGAAATGGCTCTTTTATCCTGTATTTTTGCAGATAGCTCATTTATTAAGAAAAAATTATTTTCACGGATTTTGGAGATGTTACAAGTGGTATCAGAGCGAGTTCCAAACACTAGGCCTGATTGTCTCACTTGCATGCAAACAAGAAACAAAATATATTTATCATGTTTTAAACTATTTCTGTACATAAATATAAAATTTTAATTTGCAGAAAATGGAAGGAGTTGAAGCATCTACTAAAAATGGATCCCATCACAATAATCTAGATAACATTTATGTGGAATTAAATAATCAACTCTTAGAGTTACTTCAAATGGTGAAAAAATTAAAGGATGAATTACAAACTATCAAAGTAAATAATGAAATAATTTTAGAACTAAATCAGATTTTACTAGACAAAATACACAACAGAGGTAAAGATAAAAGAAATGGGTATGAAACTGATTCTAGAACAGCATCATAAAAACACAAGGGTAAGAAATTAAAAAAATTTGATAGTGAATCTTCTTCAGGAGTTAGAGTAAGGTCGCATAGAGGAAGGTATAAATATAAAAGTGAAAGTAGTGAAAGCAACCATAGTCTTAGAAAGAGGAAGTATAAACCTTATGAAGATATCTAGGGATAATTTAAAAAGATAAAACCTCACATGTTAAACGGGGAAATGGAAAAGGGTGAAGAAGTCGAGGCTTGGTTATCAGGGATGAAAAAATACTTTCAGATTTATAACTACTCTGATAGAAAAAAATCCTGGATGGATATCTACAACCTAACCAAAAAATATGACATCTGGTAGCAAGACATCAAAAGAGTCAAAAACCTTAAAGTAAAGTATTTAACTTAGAGAGTCTTTAAAAAGTACTTTAAAACAAAATTCTTATCTGAACAGTATTATGAAGAAAGAGCTAAAGAGTTTTATGAACTAAAACTAGGATCAATGTCAATGAAAAAGTTGAGTCGTAAATTCTAAATTTATTAAGATATGTACCGTATATAATTGATGAAAAGCCTAAAACACAAAGGTTTCTAAGTTGTTTTCCTACTAGATTCAAGGACAAAATTGACTTTGTTAATCCAAAAACCCTTGAAGAGGCAATGAGAAAAGCCAACTTCTGCTATGACAAAAGTAAGAAGAGAGAAAGTATACCTAACTGGAAGAATAAGAGAGATAGTAACTATGACCATAAAAGAAAAGGTTTTAAGCCTAATAAAAGTTTCGGAAATAACTCTCAGAATTTCTCTAAGAATAATTATCAAGGAACAGATTTTAATGGTAAAACACAGCAAAACATTACAGCACCAAAACATAGAGACCTTCCTAATAATTATGTTAAAAATAATGAACATAAGGAACCTGTAAAGTGATGGGAATTTCAGGGACCTCACTATGCAAAGGAGTGTCTGAACAGAAAGAGAAACTATACCAATGTGCATATCATTCAAGAAGAGGAAACAATTGGATATGTAGCGAACGAAATTCCCAGAATAAATGCAGCCTTGGAAAATTGACAGGATGATCATCAAACCTCCATGGTGGTCTTGAATAGTGTAACTTAAAAAAATATTCTAAATGTATTTTATTAATGTAACCCAAGGGAGATGTTATTATTCCTCCGACAGGGTGTTACTATTGTATTTGGTCATCAAAGAGTCATGAGGTAAAGCCTCGATTGTGTGTCGGGTCTTTAGCACCAAAATAAATATAATATAATATTGTCTTGAGTCTTCCTAAGTGAAGTCGTCCTACTTAGTTAAGTTGGGGCCAACTTGTTAGGTTAAATGTCAAATGACGAAAAGAGTATAAATAGAGGAGATGTGTTCCTCATTTGAACACACATTCACTTGTGCAAAAATGCATAGGAGAGATATATATATATATATCTGTTGGAGGAAGGAGCACCTATCTGTGGTCTTGTATTTTAATTATTTATACATCTTATACATATGAATTTTTTCTATATTTTCTTCCCCATGAGAGTTTCTCGGGATAAATCTTTTTGTTCTTTTGTATGGTTTTGTTTGTCTATCTTTCACTGATATTTTGCTTATGGTTTTGTTGTTATGATGATAAAAGTTATAAGATCTAATATAACCATTAAAAACTTAACATGGTATCAGATCCACCTTGAAATAAGTATTTGTACAGCCAAAATAGTGCTATAGCTACAGCTATTGAAGATTAGAGTTTCATGCTTGAAAACCTCAAAAGACTAAAACTAGTCGTTTTAGTGCATTCGCTATATATCGATATTTAAGAAGGGTCATGAGCCTAAATGTTTAGAGGCCAAAGATAAATTAGTTATGTACCCTTTGTAAAATTTTAAGCCTCATATTCGCTAAGAGATATGATTCCTCCAAGTCAGGGTTCCAGCCTCTCCCAGGATTCATCCTTAAATAGGTGACCTAGGGAGAATTTCTATATCTTGGGATATGAAGGTCCAAATGAAATTTAGAAAGATGTTCCAAATAGGGAACAGACTGTAATTTATGTGCTAAAATTTTCATACCCCTAAAGTGAAACAGTGACACATGGCAGTCTGTACGAGTTTGTTATGTTGAACAGTCCTAAAATATGTCACCTTGGTAAAAATCACATAAGTCCCAATTGGTGAAACCAATTTTTCTCTAACCTGTGGTTTTAGAAAGAGAATAGACAAGGATACCTCAGTGCAAAGTTTCATACATAGAGGAGCAGTAATTTCAGGATACCACATAAACAATATCAGGCATTTCTACAGAAGAAATTGAAGAAAACTAGGGCATCATATATTTCACAGTTTTGGGAAAATGAGTATACTGCTCAGCTCACCTTGAAGAGGTGCATATTTCTATCCAATTGTATATGAAATATTCCTCAGTTAAAAAATTAGGGTTTCTCTATCAAACCCTAGGTCTAGCAGAAGCAGCATTCCAGAAAAGCTTTCAAGCAAGAATGAGATTGAAGCAATCTCACTGGTCAAAGAAGAAGCTGCAGATCCAAAAGCAGATGAAGACGAAGCAAACAAATATAAGTATTTGAATTGTATTTCCTGTATATGTTGTATATTATGCATGATAGAATGTTTTCATTAATGACAATATACTACTAATATGCATGTGATGGGTAAGTAGCCCATGGTGCTATACAACTCTCCATTGCTACTTATCTAGAATGAAACCTCTTTGCTGACATATTAAATTAGTGCCCAATATCAATGATGTCATGGTAGAGATGGAAGGCATCTAGAAAGATTCCATGAGATATGGATGAAATTTTTATTCGCTAAACAGTTGCATGATGCATAATAATTTATCGTTATGCATATTTTCTATGAAATGGTTCTAACCATGTAACTAATGCATTTGACTTGTAGGAAACGTCCTATACTACCGCCTACAATAAAAGGAGGATGAGACTTGTTTCGAAGAACAAGTGATGATAATTCAATATTCACTCCAATAAACATGAACTTGAAGCACCCAAGGTCAGGGACATCGTGACGGAAGAAAGAGTTTTAGAGAGCAGTATATCTACCTCGAGAGATGAAGGCCATCTTGGGCATGAGAGATACTCCAAGATGAAGAAAAGTATGATGGGAATTCCAAACCAAATTAAGAGGCCTCGAACACACTCTAGTTCTGTGACACAGTTGGGTGACATCATTGTTGCAAACCCTTCCAGCTATGGAAGAAGATATGATCAAAGAGTAATAATTGATCATGGGGAATGATTTATAGGATATGATTCTGAGACCTAAAGGGAAGTCCGTAGTGTATTCCATACGGATATACAAGAAAAAATGTAAAAATCAAGGTTTGTGGTTTGTCTCAAAAATAATAGACTATGGCATGAGATACTATATTGACCATAAACACTTCTCCAGTAGAAGTATATATTGAGCAAAGAACTACAGAATATGCTTTGTACAAAGTCAGGAGGCACCCATAGATAAGCACATCCAGGAACTTGACATATCACCTAGAGTGATGAATATATTAACCTTTCCTACAAGGTTGAATATGGAAACCTATAGAAGACAAAAAGTTCACAAATGGGTGAAAAAGGAAATTTTTCGACAAAGTTCAAGATAAAGCGATCTTGGTATCTATTAACCTGAGATGGATACTAGTAGCATAGGATGCTACCTGTAACTCCAATAGAGAATGTAGAGAGAGGATAATGCTCTGCTTCAAAGGGAGTGATTGTAGAAGATCATCGAGTTCAACATTATACGACAGGATGGACAGCTCCCTGCTGAACCGAGATTTTACCAAGAGTAAAGTGGGTTCCAACCTTCAAGGTTGAATGCAGAAGATTGGGATATGTCGATGACCTAACATAATGAACTCATGGTAGATGAAATGATGGAAGAATACCAGAATCATTTTTGGGATATAGTACCCAAACCAAAAAGCAAAAGTGGTATCTTCCATGTGGATTTGCAAGAGAAAACATGTTTTTAATGGAAAGCAAGATTTGTGGCTAAAGGATTCTCTTAAAAAGGGAATTGATTATGAAGAGAAATTTGCTCCATGAGCAAGATACACTTCCATCAGAACTATCATGGCACTTGCTTCCATGATGAAGTGAAAATTACACCATATGGATGTAAAGATAGCATTCCTTAATGGTGTGATTGAGGAAGAAGTTTACATCAAACGGCCACAAGGATTTGAAATCAAAAATAGAGCGACTCATGTATGCAAGTTGAAAAAGGCTCTCTATGGACTGAAGCAAGCTCCTAGAGCTTGGTATGAAGAATAGATAGCTTCTTGATAAGCATGGACTTTACCAAAAGTAAATTTTATCCTAACCTTTATCTTAAGGTTATGGATCATGAACCTGTCATACTATTGATGTATGTGGATGATATATTTCTGACTGGAAATGAGAAATAGATCACATATTGCAAGAAGAGGCTAGCTGAAGAATTCGAGATGAAATATATTAGATTGATGCATTATTTCCTAGGTATGGAAGCATGGAAGAGCTTAGAAGGAATCTTTCCGAACCAGGGAAAGTATGTTGTGGAAATATTATGAAGATTTGATATGTTGGATTGTGACGTCATGGCCACACCCATGGATACCAACATGAATTTGTTGTCTAATGAGACATCAGAGTTAGTGGATATGACTCACTATAGATAGATTATTGATTCATTGATGTATCTAACAAACGCAAGGTCATATATATGCTTTGCTGTGAAAACCTTGAGTCAGTATCTAGTTAAACCTAGATGGGTTCACCTGATAGATGCAAAGCATGTGATGAGGTACCTAAAAGGTACGACAGACTTGGGATTTTACTATGGTAGATATCATGACTATAGATTATATGGATATATGGATTCATCTTAGGCAGGAAGTGCTGCAGATAAGAAGAACACCTCAGATAGATGTTATGGTCTGGGATCCACCATGATCTCATGGTTTAGTCCAGTGTTTCTCTTAGTACATCTGAAACAAAGTACATTGTGACTTGCTCCACTATTTGGGAAGCCGTATGGCTTCAGAAAGATGATGTCAAAACTATTTGACATGGATTTGGATGCCACAATGAATCTTTATGACAACCAGAATTGCATAAAGATGACAAAGAATCTCATGGGATATGGTATCGAAGGGAGACATAAAACTCTAGTATGTGAGTACTGATGATCAAGTTACTAATGTGGAGACAAAGCTTCCATGACAAGCTTGGTGTAGTTCAAAAAGACTTTCCTCACAAGGAGGAACAATGATGTTGACACTGAATACTTTCCTCGCAAGGAGGAACAATGATGTTGATACTGAAGACTTTCCTCGTAAGGAGGAACAGTGATGATGATACTACAGACTTTCCTCACAAGGAAGAATAGTGATTAGATAGACCCTTCTCGAAAAGAAGAAACTGGTCGAAGATATGGACCCTTCTCGTAAAGGAGAAATAGGTTGAAGATATAGACTCTCTTCGAAAAAGGAAGAACAAGTCGAAGATACGGACTCTCTTCGAAAAAGGAAGAACAAGTCAAAGATATGGACTCTCTTCGAAAAGGAAGAACAAGTCAAAGATATGGACCCTCTTCGAAAAGGAGATATGAACTATTCTTGGAAAGGAAGAGTAGGTCAGAGAAATGAACCCTCCTCAAACAAAGGAGGAGTAGGTTGATAATATGGATCCTTCCAGAAAATGGGGAGTGATGACGAAGAATGACATCGGTGATGGGATGACAGTGATGCTCCAGCATGAAAGAGGCCAAGAGCACTTGAAGATGCTGACGAGGTCTGACATTCACTTGTGTATGATAGTATCCTCTCTTGAGGATGGCAGGTATAATACTCTGTTCATGAGAGTGGTCCTTACTAGGTAAGGATGGCCTTGCAGATATTAATCTCACATGGAGAGTACCCACATTCACTTATGGACGATAGTATTCTCATTTGAGGATAGCAGGTATAACACTATGTTCATGAGAGTTGTACTTACTAGATAAGGATGGCCCTGCAGATGTTACTCTCATGGAGAGTACCCACATTCATTTGTGGATACTGTAGTATAACATTCACTTGTGAATGGTACTAGCCTTCATGCTGAGGATGTCCTACGATGAGTCCTCATGGAGGATAGGACTGACATTTTGTATGCAATCAAGATCTGCTCTATAGATGATACTTTTGTATGGAGAGTATGCCTACATTCATATGTAGATGCCATAGAATAACACTCGCTTACGATTTGTCCTAACCTGTGTGGTATGGATTATCTATGATGATTCCTCACGGATGTCGTAGTATAACACTCACTTGGGAGTGGTCCTAACCTATGTGGTATGGATTTTCTATGATGGGCTGACAATGTGTATGTGGTCGAGATCTTCTTTGTAGATAGTACTCTTTCTTGGAAGAGTATACCTACACGTAAGTGTATATACCGTAGCATAGCACTCACTTGGGAGTGGTCCTAACCTGTGTGGTATGGATGGTCTACGATGAGTCCTCACAGATGATAGGGTCAAAACTGGGTGCAGTCGATATCTGCATTTAGTTGTAGATGATTCAGCTGATCAATTTCATGGATCATGCTGATGGAGGATTGCATTGTCCTTGGACTTATGTCCTAAAGTTACCGATCTTGATCATCCCACAAATAGATCATGTGTACTGCAAGTAGCGTGGTAGTGAAGAATCAAGTAGATCAAAGTACAGCAGCGAAGGGTCGAGTAGATCGAAGTGCGGCTGCAAAGGATCAAGAAGGATCGAAGTGTTGCTGCAAACAATTGGAAGGATCGAAGTGTTGTTGCAAAAGGATCGAAAGGATGAAATTGATGCTACAAGGGATCGAGAAGATCAGAAGGATGTTGCACAAGATCAAAGTTTCATTGCAAAGGATCGAGAAAGATCGAAGTGCTACTACAAAGGATCGAGAAGATCGAAGTGCTACTACAAAGAATCAAGAAATATCGAAGTGTTTCTGCAAAGGATTAAGAAGATCGAAGTGCTACTGCAAAGGATCAAGAAATATTGAAGTGCTGCTACAAAGTATCAAGAAGATCGAAGTGTTGATGAAAAGGATCGAGAAGATTGAAGTGTTGCTACAAAGGATCGAAAAAGATCGAAGTGCTACTGCAAAGGATCAAGAATATTGAAGTGTTGTTGCAATGTATTGAGAAGATTGAAGTGTTACTGCAAAGGATTGAGAATATCGAAGTACCATTGCAAAGGATCAAAATATCGAAGTGTTATTACGAAGGATCGAAAGATTGAAACGTTGCTTCAAAAGGATCAAGTGATCGTGTGATGCAAAAGATGAAGACATTGAAGAGTAGTTGTTCCAGTTATTGATGAATGTTGAAAACTTCTAGTGACGTATAGATGTATAGCCTCCATGATGTTTTAGATATTATCTCTCTGGTCTCCTATAGTCTATGATGATGTTGTCAGTAGATTAAGGGGGAGTTTTGAATATTGTAACTTCAAAGGATATTCTAAATGCATTTTACTGATGTAACCCAAGGGAGATGTTATTATTCCTCTGGCGGGGTGTTATTATTGTATTTGGTCATCATAGAGTCATGAGGTAAAGCCTCCATTGTGTGTCGTGTCTTTAGAACCCTAATAAATATAATATAATATTGTATTGAGTCTTCCTAAGTGAATTCATCCTACTTAGTTAAGTTGGGGATGACTTGTTAGGTTAAATGTCAAGTGACAAAAAGAGTATAAATAGAGGAGATGTGTTCCTCATTTGAACACACACACACTTGTGCAAAAATGCATAGGATATATATATATATATATCTGTTGGAGGGAGGCACACCTATCTAGGGTCTTGTCTTTTACTTTTTATACATCTTATACAGAAGAATTTTTGCTGGGTTTTCTTCCCCATGAGGGTTTCCCGGGATAAATCTTTGGTTTCTTTTGTGTGGTTGTGCTTGTCTATATTTCAGTGATATTTTTATTATGGTTATGTTGTTATGATGCTAAATGTTATAATATCTAATATAACCATTAAAAACTTAACAAGTGGAAGTACAAGGTATGATACAAAACTAGTATATTTCTATTATGATTGACCCAAGTGCTAGTTTAAGCTATGTGTCACCTAGCATAGTGAAAAAATGCATATAATCTTTGAAAAATATTGGCTGGTTTAATTAGCTACAGGAACTAAATGGAAAGTAATTAATTATGTTGAAAAATGTGAAATGTTTATGAGTCAGTTTAAAAATCAAGTAAAGTTAAATGTATTGCCGTTAGGGTTTTATGATGTTTTAATAGGAATGGATTGGCTGGAAAGACATCAAGTAATTTTAAATTGTTTTTAAAAAACATTTACTTGTTTAAGTGATCAAGGACAAAGAATTACAGTCAAATGGATACCTAGGAAAGTTTATGTTAGAAAAATCTTAGTATTACAAATGAAAAATGTTGTAAGGAAAGCTTATAAAGTCTTTGATGTACATATAATAAATAATGAACATATGGATAAAGAAGATAAGCTGAAATTTGATGATATTCCAATCCTACAAGATTTCTCCAATGTTTTTTCGGAATAAATTCCATGATTACCTCTAAAGAGAGATCTGGATTTTACGATTAAATTAGTACCATGAGTTGTACCTAATTCAAATCCTCCTTATCTAATGAACATTTTAGAACTTAATGAATTAAAATTAAAATTACAAGAACTGATTGACAAAAATTATGTAAGACCAAGTGTATCCCCTTGGGGAGCACATGTCTTATTCATTAAAAAGAAAGAGGGTACATTACGTCTATGCATAGACTACCATCAACTGAACAGGATGACAATTAAAAATAGATATCCTCTACCTCGCATAGATGATTTGTTTGATCAGATATGCAGAATGACGATATTTTCAAAAATAGACTTGATATCTGGATATCATCAAGTCAGAATTAAATATGAAGATATTTTTAAAACTGCTTTCAAAACCCGATACAAGCACTATGAGTTTGTAGTTATGCCCTTTTGTCTAACAAATGCTCCAACAACTTTTATGTGTTTGATGAATAGTGTTTTAAGTAAATACCTAGATAAATTTGTAGTCATCTTCATAGATGACATATTAATTTATTCAAAAATAAAAGAGGAACATGATGAACACTTGTAAATAATACTACATGTTTTGAGAGAACATAAATTGTATGCTAAATTCAATAAATGTGAATTTTATAAAGATAAGATACGATATATAGGGCAAGCGATATCCGAAGAAGGGATATCAGTAGACCTAGATAAAATAAAAGAAATAATTGATCGGCATGTTCCCATTTATGTAACGGATGTACTATCATTTATGGGAATAATTGGTTATTAACAAAAATTCATCGAAGGATTCTTGAAGATCACGAATCACATACATCCTTGCAGAAAAAGGGAAAAAAATTGTTTGAGATCAAAAAAGTGAAGGTTGTTTTAATCAATTAAAAGAATTATTAACTACTACACCTATATTAAAAATAGAATATCCAAACAAGGATTTTGGTTGTGTGCACTAATGCATGCAATGAAGGCTTGGGTGGAGTACTAACACAAGAAGGTCACGTAATTGCCAATGAATTAAGGAAGTTAAAAACACACGAAAAAAGAATTCTGCCACTTGTGATTTAGAACTAGCTGCCATAATTCATGCTTTGAAAATGTGGCACCATCATCTAAAGTCTAATAACATAAGCTTAAAATATTTGTTTGATCAACAAAATATGAATGCAAGGCAAGCTAGATGGTTAGCCTTCCTTAGCGAATATGATTTTGAGATCAAACACATCAAAGAAAAGAAAAATAAAGTGGCTGATGCCTTAAGCAAAAATGCAATAATGAATTTTATAACTGCTTTTAGCAGTTACAAAACAAAATTAGATGATAAATTGGAGGAAGGAATAAAAACGAACAAGGAATACCAAAATCTAAGAGAAAAAGTAAGCAATAACGAATCTGAGAATGTAAAAATAGATTACAGTTTAAATGAAAAGGGCTTAATGTTGTATAAAAACAAACTTTATGTGCCTAACATACCATAAATTAAATTGTTGATTTTAAACAAAGTACATAAAATTCCTTATTCCGGACATCCAAGGTATCAAAAGATGATAACAATTTTAAGAAAAGAGTATTTTTGGCCTAATATGAAGAATGAAGTTGTTGAATATATGGCTAGGTGTATAGAATGCAGCAAGTTAAAGTTGAACGTCAACACCCAGCGGGTCTTTTGCAACCACTGCCAATTCCAAATTGGAAATGGGAAGTTATCAGTCTTGACTTTATAACTAGATTGCCTAAAAATCAGAAACAAAATGACTCTATAATGGTAAGAGTAGACAAACTAAGCAAGGCGGCACAATTTATACTTATTAAAACAACTCATAAGGCTACTAACATTTCTGACATATTTATGAAGGAAATTTTTCAGTTGCATGGAATTTCGAAGGTAATAATTTCTAACAGTGATTCTAAGTTTACTGGTAATTTTTGGAAGTCTTTGTTTAAAGGACTATATACTAAATTGAATTTCAGTACTGGTTATCATCCACAAACGGATGGACAAACAGAAATATTCAATCAAGTACTAGAAGACATGTTATGAATGTATTTTAGAGATTATCCCAAGAAATGGGAATATTATTTACACTTAGTTGAATTTGTGTATAATAATCATTATCAATCTTCAGCTACACTTAGTCCTTTTGAAATATTATATGGTAGGAAATGTAACACTCCCATTACAAGGAGTAATCCAGTTGATAGATTTATGTTAGGACCTGACTTGTTAAAAGAACTGAAAGTAACAAACTGGTATAAAGCAATTTCAAAATTGTTAAAGACGGACAAAAGAGTCATGTGGACCTTCAAAGAACTCCAAAATAATTCCAAGTAGGTGAGCATGTATTTGTTAAGGTAAAACCTCGAAAGAGATCCTTTAAGTTGGGGAGTTGTGCTAAATTATCACCCAGGTATTATGGATCGTTCAAAATATTGGAAAGAGTTGGACTAGTGGTATATCAATTAGCTCTTCCATCTAATCTTAAAATACATAATGTCTTTCATATTTTTCTATTGAAAAATTATGTGCACGATGCTACTCATGTGATCGACTAGAATGTTATTGAGGTGAAACCCGAAGGAGATTTTCAGGTGGAACCGGACAGTATTCTCGACAAAAGTGAAATTTTTCTCTAGAATCGCACCATTGGATAGATAAAGGTGCAATGGAAACACCTCAATCCAGATGAAGCAACCTGGAAATTGAAGAGTCATATGCGGGAGGCATATCCAGCTCTGTTCCAGGAAGACTCGGAATAAACTAAAGCAACATCGAGGATGATGTTGAACTTAAAGGGGGGTCTTTATAACCCACCTAAAACAGATAAATAAATATTTTTATTTATTTTAGAAAACATTATGTTAAAATTATTATAAAGTTTTTTATGACCAAGTTGGTCAAGGATGATTGTAATTGAATATTTATTTATTTAAATAATTGAATAGGAGAGACACATATCCAAAGGAGACTATTGAAAGAGAGTTCATTGACCCACTAGGGGGAACGAGTAGTTGTAGAAGGTTGATTGACAAGAGGCAGCACTAGCATTTCACTTTCTAGCTGTTGCAGGAAGCAAAATCCCTAAAATTGTGGTCATAATTCCTGAGAAGGGGAACTGAGCAGGTGGCTCATTTAATTTCAAAAATAACCCAAAGACCTAGGAAATCTTATAAATACCATCGAATTGAGCAGGAGGCTCACTACATTCTACTCCAAGTGAATGAACCTTGTGACTATTGCAAATTGAAAAGTCAGGCACGCAAGCAATTTGATAAGGGATAGCTAAAGTGGAATTGTTGAGTTAAGTCTACTATTGAGTGCACAAGTTCAGAAATTTTTGTGTGTATTGTTACAAAGTCTCTTCATCCTAGTGGTCTAATGAACAAGCTCGGGGATCCTAAGCAAGTAAACTTGGTTGCTTCAGGAGACAGTTGGGTGGAATGGTTTCCTTTGGGTTTTTATCCCCCTTCTGCAAATTATCCAGGTTCTAACTGTTTGTTATTTATCTGTGATTTAATTCTATATCTGTATTTTGTTTATGAAGTGTGTTCAGTATCTACATAAGTTTAATGATAACTATTTTGTATTACTCTGAAAAAAAAATGAAATTGTAATTACTTTTCCATGATGTTTATAGTCAGTTTTGATGTTTATTACTTAACGATTTTAGATCAAACGCTACTGTTAGGATAATCTTTAAATTTTTTACAATACCTTCGCTTTTCATTGAATACTAGTCATAATACCTCTATCCTAGTTAGTATTATTTTTTTCCAACTTGAACCCTCTCTTATCTCTTGAGGTTTCACTCAGTTAGGTTTACAATTTCATTTTCACTATTGGTATTAACCTATAGCAAAACTATGGTTTAAAATCAATTCAAAACTATGCAAAACTCTGTAGGATATAAATATGTATATATATATACTATCACAGTATTTAAATATTTATTATTAAAGCCATTATTTTCCAAGTTTGGAATCTAAAAGCATTAAAAATAACAATTATATTGATTAACCATTTACAGTTTTTGAGTATTGATTTATAGAATAATTAGCATCTACATGTCTAGGGTTCAAACCATATAAACCCACAATAATCGAAGGAAATTTATATTACTTCAAGAATATTAAAGATATCAAATGTTAAACCATAACCAGAAAAAGAATCTATTAACAGCCTCACGAATCAACTTTATTTCAAAAATACATATCTCAATTCTTTAGCAGAACTAATATTATTATGGCTTCACGACCTAAAACACTAGGTACAGTTACTGTAAAGTAAACATCAAAAATAAGTAGAAAATAACTAGGTTTTTAGATCAAATTCTGTCGAGGGTTTCAGCTAAATAAAAACAAAGCTACAATACAAATACTTGGCGACCATCCAAATACAAGTAATTACGCCAAAACGTAAATACTAAATCTAGATTATCAACAGGCCAAAACCCTGGTTCCAGGCCAACGACCATCTTAAATTTTTTCATCTATTAAATAAAAACGTATAGAAGAAATCACAACAGCCTTACGGATTGCATTATATAATTACTATATGAACAGTGGCATCCACTTAAACATTATATCAACTTGGCCTCACTTTCTCAAAACAAAACGAAACATAGTAATGGCCTCACAGCCGTAACTTTTCACTAAACCATTTCTGCTTTAAACTAAATACTGGAAAGTAGAAAACAACCCTTTGGCATTAAAAGGTTTTTAATAGAAAACGAAGGTCACATAGTTGATATTCCATACTGTGCAATTATAACAAAATGCTTACAGGAGTTTCACATCAAAATAGTTATTACAAATGACAGTCCATGACTGTTTAACAATTCCACAAAAAGAGGACTTCTATCTTTTAAAAACCCATAGCAACTAAGAAAATTCATAACAGTCCTTCATCATCATAGTCGAGAAAGATATCTCTTTTAAAATCCACTTTTAAAGTGCCACAAGGAAAAACCAAGAGGTTATCATTATTATTTTTTTCTACGACAAGGAAAATGTGGAAATAGTACAGACCAAGAGAACGCAGGTCAATTCACCAATCCCACAAGCCACAAAGCCATGGGGAATTAAGGGAACGGGTCTTACCAGGACCAGAACGCCATCAAATGCAGAGACCATTAAAACCCAACGCAATAGTCCAAATTTGAACCTCTTGCACATTAAACCCACCAAGTTCAAACTTTGAAGCTTAATTTATATTCATCATAGCATAGAACAGTAAAGTAACCAAGGGAAAAAACTTACCCTGCAATGTACTAAGAAGGCAGTAAAAAAATGTGTTGCCGCCTTTGCGAAAACATGCTAATAGAGAAAACAACTCAGACCACAAAGTTTTGCAGAGAAGGAAAAAAGGTGTAGGACATGATCCCACTTCTTCATAGTAATCATGATGTGATATTCACGATAGAGGGGGAAGCCAATAGCATAGTCATTGGAGGCCGAGGCCAAAGGCTCGGCTCTCTTCCCCTGTAGTTCACCATAGTTTTAATCAAAAAAGAAAACGCAGCAACATACCGATAAAAAAAATCTAGGAACATTTAAACCCTTAGGGTTTTACGATTTTACTCACATGCTCGACAGTTTGTGCATTAAATCCATCACATGGCCTGCACAAGGTTGCATTTAGTTCAAGAACCTAAGCATCAAATCAAATCTCCAAACCTTTGTTCTCATCGATGCCATAATATGTTTCTTATTGCATGAATATAATTTTTTATGGTAAGGATAGTTCATCGTTTGGTTAGGACTTTTTCTTAGAATTTTTTGTATATCCTAGCTTAGGACCTTGCAATAGCTAGGAGGTTATAAGCCTTCATCGTCTTTACCTGCAGAAGCTACATAAGGGTGCATTATCCATATGATCTAAGTAAGACCCGTATCCCTTTTCCCCTGGCATCTAATTAGGGTCAAACAAACATCCAATAAAAAACATAAATAGCAAGCACAATGACTTTAAGCGTGTCATGTCCCCACCCCTCATACCGACGATGGAGAGGACATGACTATGGCACTGATGATGTCAAACAAGCAAGATAGCCCCATGAACATAAAAACATAAACATGCATTGAATTAATAACATATACAGGAGTATAAAACATGCAATATATATAGCGAAATAAATAACATCCATTCAAGCATTCAAACATTCAACATGCTCATATTAATTCATAAAACAAATAGTTTGCGGAAATTAAGCACAAGAATAAAAGTAAATACTTATATTGTAATTGCGTTGTTCCGCAACTAGCTACGTCGCTGTAATGTTCCACCCAACCATAGGCCAGTTTTCTCATCAATATCTCGGCACCACTACCACCCCATAGCTGGGCATGATTCCACAAGGAACTAAGGAACAATAGGCTCATACACATAGCCGAATACATATCAAACCCATCCAAGCCAAAAATACATTTGGGTTTATCAAGCTACTAGGGAAACAAGCTAATAGCATAAGGGTTCCTTGGACTTACTCATCCAAGCCAACAATCACACCCAAGACATTGTCATACCCTCTAACAGACGGGTGTCTTGGACTTGCTTAGCTAAGCAAACACTTTGCATCAAACACACAGTCAACCAATTAATCAAAACACAACCACACACAACTGCTGGAAATGAGAAAAACATTTATGGGATACCAAAACAAAATGGATGAGGGAAAAAACACCCTGGAACATCAAATACACTTTTAGTAAATGTTCTTATGTAGAACCAACCACCACAAACCCCCAAATCTAAATCTGATCTCACAAAACGTCTCTGAGCATTGCTGGAGCAAAAACGACCATCATTCACACCCAAAACAGGAGATCTTGGTTCCCTAACCACTGAGAAACACAAAAAAAAAATATGGGCATGGAACAGTGAGGAAAACATCAGGAAATCATGGGGAAAACACCCAACATGCTCAGCTGCCCGAGGAAGACCAAAAATGACCTCTTGAAACCCCCAAAATGTGAATCCCTATTGCACATTCACTGAACAAAACAAAAACGGTATTTCCCATCTATGGCAATGAGGAAAACCACAGCAAAAATGCACAGGGAGGATCCCAGCCACTGAGCATTTCCCCCAAATCAAATCCCCCCCCCCCCCCCCCCCC
>LPNX011085333.1:995836-1063289 GCA_001517045.1 Pseudotsuga menziesii
TGAATCCTTCTAGGGATGCTTGAGGGAGACCCACGTGCATGAGGGATGGGTAGTGAATCCTCAGCATGGGCTCTTATTTGTTCAAGAAGACAAGAAAAAAAATTTGTATGACTGGGCAAAAAAGACAAAAAAGCTAGATGAACCATTTTATGGGTTTTCCCCTTAGACATGGCTTTTCCCATAGGCTCAAGGGTTTAATTATTCCACCCCCCCTCCCAATTCCTTGTGAAACCATGCCCCCATCTCTTTAACATTGTGGCACGTAGCTAGTCATGGTATTTTATTAATTAGCATTTTACATGATGTCCCAACATATCGTGCCTGGCTAGCACATAAACCATCGGCATCGATTTTAATCATCGAAACATAAAACACTAAATCCATTGTGGGGCCTTTTCCTTGAGCTCCACACCACGATTTAATAAAATATTTACATCACATGCAATTTAATACCATGGGGTCAAAACTGGGGTGTTACATTCCCCTCCCCCTTCATCAGTATTGTCCTCAGTGCTTTAAAAAAAATAACAATTTCTACACTGGCACCACCCTCAGTGCTCTACAAAATTTAACAAAATGGATGTGCCAATTGCATGGCATCCTCCATCTCCCACATAGCCTCTTCAGGACCGCAGTGCTTCCTATGCACCTTTATTTGTCCAATGGCACGATCTAGAACTCTTCCAAGTCCTTGCTTGCATGCATCAGCACACACCATAAGATCTACTTCCATTCCTGGAGAATCCTTCTCCTCAGCTTGGAACATTTATGATGTATTTGGCAATCAGCAATCCCTATGCTCAAGCCTCCAAGCAATGAATTAATTACCATGTTAGTATTCACAATATTTTCCAGAATCATATATGAATCACATGCACATGTATATTGACATAAAATTGACAAGAACCAAATACTTATCTGCCTAAGTATCTTCTTTGGTTCCACAGGTGTCCGGCTTGGCTCTATACAACCATGGCACCAACAAAACCTACCCCACCCCACACAAGTATGGTACCTCTTCTCTACGATATAGTCCCTCGAGCGTACCCACCCTTTTAGTGCTTTCTAGGGTGTGCATTAAAAGGTAGCCAAAATTCTGCAAGCCTCGAATCACCTGAAAATACCCCTCAACTGAGGTTGGACAACTCTATTCTTGAGCCCAACACCTCTTCGGTTGCTTCAATAGTAGTTTTGTTCAAGAGCCTGCACCACCTCTAGGTGCTTACCAAGCCAAGGTGCTTCCTTTCTAAACACCACAACAGATGCAATTCATATGTCAGATTCATTTCTATAGGATGCGATCTATAACAGATTTTTAAAATCATGGCAACATCATATGCTCATGTATATTTACAGAAAATCAACATCAATCAAAAGTTTTATAAGTAAACCAAATACCTATCTGTATAGCATCTCTTCAACCGGGATCCTTTCAGCCCCACTTCAAATCCTAACACCTTCCTGAGCGCTAAATAATAGCTCTAGCGTAAGGGCCCAGCACCTCCTCCAAGTGCTTACCAATGCTCAGGCACTTCCTTTCCAAACATCATAATACCTAGGGGTTTTTCTCTTCACATAGCCCCCACTCTCGTGACAGTCCCATTACGGCGTGAATGTGTGCAGAAATAAGTCTACCGGATGTCTTACACCCTGGGCGTCCCCAGTGATGCATATCGGTGCCTAGATGGCAGGGGGGAGAAGCTATGTACCCAAGTACATCCTTCCAGAGGAGCCATGTACTCCCTGTACATGTTTGCATCATCTCTCCTGCGTTACATATAGACATGCAGTTTTCATTAGATGTCATTATAAAAATAATTGCAATCATAGGTTTCCAAACCTATTCCAAACACATTCCTTCGAGAAGCGATGTACACCCCATACATCCCTCTGAGGAACCATGTACATCTAGAATATATTTTCATCATCTCACCTGCATTACATGCAAGCATGCAGTTTATATGAGATGTTATCATAAAAATAATTGCAATCATAGGTTTTCAAACCTATTCTGACACATTCCTCCAAGAAGCTATGTATACTCAGTACATCCTTCCAAGGAGCCATGTATGCCTAGTACATCCTTCCTAGGAGCTCTGTATCCCATACACATCCTTCCGAGAAGCTATGTACTCCAAGGGCGTACTTTCATCATCTCACCTGCGTTACATACAAGCATGCAGTTCACATGAGATGACATCATAAAATTTAATCATAGATTTTCAAATCTATTTCATGCATACATGATTTCCCAATATCAAACAATCAATAACATTGATAGTCAAATAAAAATCTGAGTTCACAACTCTGCTCCACGAGGGCGTCACCAAGGGACCAATATGATATCACGTCTGTTCATATTGGGGGGGTTAAAATTAAAAAATTAAAAATCAATATATTGGTGGTATATTAGGGGTAAAAAGAGTTTTTTTTTAACTATATAAATATGCAATATGTTGGGGGATATTTTATTCCACAATCCTGCCCACGCCCTTCACCAGTGCTCCAAACCTGCGTGCACCCTGCCTATGCTACATAGGGTTTTCCTATGGTTTTCTCCAATTGTTTTTCTGGGTTTTCTCCATCCTGTTTTCTGGATAACAATGGCATTTTTTCAAATAGTAGCAGTGCTGGTCCTTCGGTTTTCTGTGGGTTTTCTCCATCGTGTTTTTTGGCTGGATAACGAGGGTGTTTTTTCAAATCGTAGCAATGTTGGTCCTTGGGTTTTCTCCATCGTGTTTTCTGGAAAACGAGGGCATTTTTTCTGGTGCGTAGCAGTGTTGGTCCTTGGGTTTTCACCATCATGTTTTCTAGAAAACGAGGAAATTTTTTTTGGTGCTAGCAGTGTTGGTCCTTGGGTTTTCACCATTGTGTTTTCTGGATAACGAGGGCATTTTTACACCATTTTCTGGTCGTGGGTTTGTGGTGGGTTTCTCTAGTGCATAGCAGTGTTGGAGGAGGCACGTTGGAGAGCCACTGCATAGCATTTTTGGAGGTAAGCTATACTGTGTTTAATCCTCTGATGAAAAATGCCTTCTGGTGAATGAAAAGTTGAAGATCCAAGTAAAGAGTCACAAGATTGAAAGCTTGTGACTCTTAGAGATATCAGCTGTGCTTTTCTAGTGGTTGGTATTATATTTTTTCTGTGCATGAATGGTATGTGCTTTTCTAGTGGTTGATATTATATTTTTTCAGTGCATGAACACTAGAAGCTCTGGATTTCCTTGGTTATACTTCTGATTTATTTGTTAGAAAAAGTGACTTCAAACTAGTGGGTTTAGAGGCTGGCATTGTTCAATCAGTTGTCCCGAGTTATATTTTGGTAAAGTCTGTTGGGTGTGTGGTGACACGATGTAGCCTTCAATGTTAAAAGTGAATTGCATCAAGTAATAGCATTGGAGGCCTTGCACTGGTTTGTTATGGAGCCCTGTTTAGTTTCACTTAATTGCATGGCAGAATGGATTGGACTTCAAGAATGTTCTTTTGCAAAACTAAAAGTGTTGGTTGCCCCCTTCAAATGTTCCTGGAAGCAAGGTCCCTGTTATAACAATAATCGCAGTATGCAAATTGTCCTCTTTTTTTAGGATGGTAGTCCTAGATTGCTTTTTCTCATAATGGGTTTTTCTGAGAGGCCTTCTTTGCTTTTGGGAGGGGATGAGTCTTCATGTTCAGTCCTTGAGATTTTTGTGCCATCTTCTGTTGGATTTGAGCAGCAAAGGAGAAATCTCTCAAGGTAAAGGTCTAGAGAATGATTGGTTATCTTTTGTTATGGTGTTCTTCTGAAAGAGATAGGATACACCATGTTCATTTCTTCCAGAGTTTTATATACAAGAAAACCCTGACTTTTGAATCATTAAAATTATAGAGTTGTTGCCAGTATCTATTGTTTGTTTGATACTTTTCAATGTTTATTGTTTTCTTAGGTAAACTATATTTCATATGGCAATATTATACTATAAGATAGCCTGGCATACATCTCCTTTATGGAAGATACTTTATATCTACCTTCTTCTTGCAAGATAACTTTATATAGAGTGATTTCTGCACGATTTCCGCTACTGGCTACCTAGGACAAAGAAAGAATAGGCTCACATGTTAACCATAGCTATCCCAAATTATATAGAATGATGGTTATTCCGCAGGATCTAAGAAGGTAGTGGAATAAAAGGGCTCTTAGTATCAAAGGTAACCTACCCATCTACCCCAGACTAAGGAACCATTGGAGGGTAGCTTGTTGCTATTGAAATAAAAAAGGAAAGGCGAACAACCCTCCTTGCACCAATCTTTGTACCCACACCAGAACCTGCTTTGCACCATTATTGAAAGGTGGTTGTATTTTCTCAATTCAAACTTCCTTTAACCATACTTACTACTTCCTAATCCGTATCTCGCATTCTCAATTCTAACACCATATCTATGGTAAAGGCATCAATCAGTGAAAGAGACACAGATCTATTATATCCCACCCACAACTAGGGATCCACAGCTTAGAAGCATAGGCAAGGAGATTTTCTGAGGAAGAAACGCACTACTATTGTTTGTCTGATACTTTTCAACGTTTACTGTTTTCTCACTTGGTCAGCAACTTAGTCCATCACATAATTTTTTATTGTTCAAACTTCATTGATTCCAATCAGTTTACATACAGACATCAGATTTAACACTGGGTACACTGTACCTTGAGACGGAATGGGGCTTCATAACATCCACCACAATTTTCCATTCAAAAGATAGGGTCTACCTTCTATGTAAAGCTCCTGAGTTCCAACGCAGAAACATGCCACAAGAAATATCAGGTGGCAAAGTGTGTTTAGAGATTCACCATTGTTTTGATCTGAACACATCTATATTGCAATCATAGTTGGCATGCTTCATGTCAATCTCTAATTAACATATTGAAGTCTCGTAGAGTTTCTATCGATGTCTAATGTTTGTCTGATACTTGGGCAATGTACACTATTTTCTCATATGGTTAGCAACTTAGAGTCTATGACATCATTTTTAATTGTCCTTACTCCATTGATTCAGATCAGTTTACACAGACATCAATTCCAACCATGGGCACATTGCACCTTGAAATAGAATAGGGTTTTTATAAACACCTACCATTGTTTTCCATTCATAAGAATATGTCCACCTTCTATCTAAAGCTCCTTGGTCTTCATACAAAACCATGCCTCAAGAAATATCATGTGGCAGAGCTTGGTTTAGAGATTCATAACTTTTCTAACCTGTATCATGTATGCACACTTATAAATTTAAAATGCAAGCACAGTTGGCATTCTTGATGTCTATCTCCACTTAAGATAAGCTTCCATGCTAAGTTACCAAGGTATGGATACTGGGGAATGGGTGCAGGTTTGGGTATGACACTTTCGAAATAGGAGACGGGGGTATGTCAAGGGTACATATATCAAATTTTATATATGTAATAATATATGGAAAAAATGAGTACTGAAATTTATGTAAATCAAAAATGATTCAAATTCATTTTTAAATTCAAATGATTCCAATGTCCATCATTGATCAATTGACATTCATAGTTGAACATTGAACATTGACATTCCTTCCCTTTCCATATAGGGTGTGGAAATGATGAGCAGAAGAATCTGGAACTTGAAACTTGATGAAACTGAAATATGGGGACTCGGGGAGAGAAGAATGCTTCACGGTGAACTATTGGCCTGAACACTAATTCCTATAATTAAAACAATGAATAATTCCCTACTTCCTCTCTTCTTCTCAGTTGGTCTCTTTCGATCCCACATAACCAAACTGGAAATGCAAAAGTGAGCATGAAACAAGGGTTTAAGGGGTCAAGGCTTGATGGTTATAGGGTTTCCTACTGGGCCCACCCTAAACGGAACCTTATTGGGGCTTTTTAATGACTAAAGGAATTTTCACGCTAAAAGGAGTGTTGATGTAAGTGTATGTCTCTAAATTATGTCAAGTGTATGGTAGAGTAAGTGAAGGTGTTGAGGGGTACATTTCTGATATGTAGGTATGGCTATGGGTACTGGTATGAATAATCCTACCCTTGGTACACATACCCATGCTACTTAGCTTCCATGGTGGTGTCTTATAACGGTTTGCAAAGTTTTTGATGGGTAACAATGCATTATGTACCATGATTATAGGTCAGAAAATAGATTTATTATGTAGCAAATACTTTGTTTGTATGCTTTTTATTTTTTTTTCCAGGGAATACCTTGCAAGATCCCCTCTTCCCTTGAATATCCAGCCCAATAGCGACTAGTTTTTTTTTTTTTTTTTACAAGGAATACCTTGCAGGATCCCCCTCTTCCCTTGAATATCCATCCCAATAGCGACTAGTAACCCTGAGGGGCTCAACTGGATTTGAACTAGTAACCCTACCCGTCAACAACTTGCTTTTGACAAACCATTCAACCACTTGAGCTATGCATGTTATGTTAATGGACATCGAAGGATATGCGATGTGTGTGGCCTATGCAGATGGTTTCCTGATGTGAGAGTAATCAGAAAAATTTTATCTGCCCTTGGAAACTTAGTTAGAAATACTAGTTACTAAACTATGCCTGTTTTCAAATGGAAGGAAAAAAGCATCTGCAAATTGTTTTAGTAATTAGTATAAAGTATTATCTAATTACTAGTAGTAATCGGGGAAGTTACCCTCTTTTCATTGAAGTTTCATATCTATCATCTATAGTTATCATATTTCATATATCATGACCTATATATTGTTATAAACATAAATTAAATGCTTACCTCTAACATCAGAAAATATTTCTCACGTTTCTTGAATTCTTTGTCAAATTGGTTTTGAGCCTTGACATGCTTCTCTAGTGATATTTGGTAAAGGAGGATGCAACTTCAAGCATGATTCTGACAATTTTATTTTGAACTCATCAGAATGTGGGAATTGAAGAATCAAATCCACAGTGCCCACTGCTCTCCTTCAGAAATGTGGAGAGTACTCCTTCAAAATCAGTGAAAAAATATAATAAAACCAACAAAGAGTTAAGTGAAGCTCAGGCTTCTGAATTATCAGGATAGAGTAAGGCAGACAGGCAGTGGGAGACATTGAAATATGGAAGTAGTCAGCCAACCAAAAGATCTTCCAAGAGAAAGCAGGGAAGTAAGGATCATTCCAATAATGGTTCAGCCCACAGAAGGAAAATCCTAGGTGAAGAAAATATGGATGGTACTGAGACACAAGATGAAGAAAATCTTCTTAACTCTCATGCTAAGGTTGTGAAAAGGGATCTTCTTAAAGGTATCGGTTCCCTTACTGAATCTGAGAAGACAATTACAATCTCTATTCCTTATCTAGAATTTACATTAGTAATGAGCATTGAGGAGCAATGAGGAGAATGCAAATGAGTTGCGGTGCATAATCTCTGGTCAATATAAGTAAGAGTTGATTGTGACATCTAAGCAATATAACTGAGACTTGACTAGTAATCTTTTTTTTTGTATTAACAGCTTTGGCAAATTGCCTGTGCCAAAGTTGCAGAGACTGACTACTGACTGTATGAATTTATTTTGGGATTATATATCGAGATTTATGTTTCTGTCATTTATATTTAAATTTTACTTCCATGGTCTCAGGTAAATACTCGTAGTAATGTTTATTTACTTCTCTATGGTAACAGGCTTATCATTTGAGTTATGCATGAGTACATCCCCATGCCTGCCTTGTTTTCACTCTAACAATGTGCATTTAATCCATTCATCTCTCTATCCATGTCTATGTATTTCTTGTTTATATTAAAAACTTGGTCCCAATTGGTCATATAAATTACTTTTGGCTTGGCTGGATCCAAATATACATATAAATAGAGGGTAACTGACAGATCTTTCCTACCATTATTCCAGGATATACTGAAGGCATTCTGATAGGCTACACTAGCTTGGATTGAATATGAAATGCCAAAAACAACAATGTGATCAAAACAAAACTTAAATCTAACTACCTTTTAAATAGAACAGACTCAGAATTATGATAAGCTCTATTTTTAACTATTGCCATCTGCTAGTGGAGAAATGATTTCATTGACATGCGTTGGAAAATAGGAATGTAACCAGTTTTTTTACATGACAAGAAACCTCCCATAACAAAAGATTATGTGGCTGGTTCTACAGGACCCAAATTCTAGATCTCTTCATACAGAGGAAAATTAGCATAGTTCAAAACCCTCCAAACCTCCACCCTGCACTGGGAGGAATTAAAGCCTTTGCCTTGTTTATCTAAAAGCTCAGTGCCACCCAATTGGCAATAAAACCTCGCAAGCTGTCAAATTATTAAAGTTGTTATTTATGAAGTAGTATTTTTTGTATTATTGTTGATTCGTTTGTATAAATTTCATACTCATTTTATACTCATTTTAATTTATCTTATCTTCAGGTGCAGTGAATGGTTCAAATGCCGAATGGTTGGGATAACTCTATGTGAAGTTATCGATTGTCAAATATTTCTCTATGCATTCTTGAAGCATGGTTCTTGAGGGTTGCTGAACTGTTTGCTAGTTCAACAATTATGTTTAATATTACTTGCAAAAGGATGAAACTAGTTTTTGTTTGTCAAATTTTGGTGCCCATGCCCATTTTAGAGTTGTCATATACTTTATTTTGCAACTTCAATACTTAAATGGAATATTACTTAATGTGTGTTTCTTGAAATGTGTTTTCTAAATGTTTTCTTAAATGGCATATCATGTTATTTAATTTCGTCATGTTTGTGTGGAGTGCATATTAACTCATTAGGAAATTGTGATTGTTGTTGATTCGAAAGATGGATATGGTGTGGAAATCTCTTGTTATAAAACTCATTGTTGTGCACCTATTGTGGTATGGAGTGGGTATGATTAATTCTACTTTCTATAACCAATGAATCTTATACAGTGATGACAAAAATATATAAAACAATGTACCTTGAGAGAGAGAACATATTATTGGTCTTGTTGGTCCTATAAAGGAGTTGCATGTCCACCTTATATGGTTCACCTTGACCTTTTGGGTTTGTTGTTTGTTTTGTTGTGGCCACCTGGGTTGACTCATGATCACCTCATGATCCTTTATCTTACTTTTTCCATAGGTGATGTTTATTAATGTTTTGATACCTTACCTTAAGGAGTGTGACTGAACTCTCTCCCTCTGCGTGATCTTTGCATGATATTTGTTGATGCTCCATGTGATATCTTACTACACCATCCCCATGACTGGGATTTCCTTGTTACACCTTCTACATGGTTACTTTGACCAGCGTGACCATGAATCTGTTGGATTTTGGGTCCTCCCCCAGCGTGACCGTGGCCTATTTCTTGGGTGGATTGTGGGTTCTTCCACAGTGTAACCATGAGTCTGTTTCTTGGTGGAATGTGGCTCCTTCACCAGCGTGACCGTGATTTGTTTCTTTGCACTTTCTTGGTGGACTGTGGGTCCTTCAACAAGGCTGAAAAACCTATTCCTTAGTGATACCTTGATAGTTCCTTCTCTAGCATGACTATGATCTGTTTTACTGGGTGGAATTTGGGTCATTCACGAGCGTGAAAGTGATATGTTTCTTGGTGGACTGTGGTTGCTTCACCAGCATGACTATGATCTATTTTATTGAGTGGACTGTGGATCCTTCCCCAACTTGACCGTGATATTTTTTCTTGGTGGACTATGTGTCCTTCTCCAGCATGACCATGATCTATTTTCTCGAGTGGACTGTGGGTCCTTCCCTAGCGTGACCATGAGCATGTTTTCTTGTGTGGACTGTGGGGTCTTCCCCAGTGTGAAATTGAGTTTCACTTTATGGGTGGACTATGTTTTTTCAAGCATGACTGTGCAATGTATGCTTGTGTGTCTCTGCAGTATGTGACTGCATCCTTACCCAGCATGATTGTGTTAGCAGATTGACTGTACTGGGTATGAATGTGCTTGTTGAATAAGAATTCTGGGTCAATATGTTGTCCGTATGCTTTTGCTTTAACCCTCTCTGGATCTCTCACAAGGTACATAAATTGTTTGTCTATATTGACTTGTCCCTTCGGTGATAAGATCAATTCTGGAAAATCTGAGTATATGCTTGATTCAAATATTTGTTATGATTATTTATTGTTGATATCTACTGTACATTACCTTATCATGTTGTTACTGTACATGGCATTTGATGATTCTCGAGTACCAACTTTAACGCAGTGAATAATGGAGCATTAAGTTGAAAGAGATGAAAATTATGTTTGTTTGGTTTTATTGAAAAGTATTGGTTTTCTTGAAAAGTATAGGAAGCTTACTTATAATTCTCTTTTCCTTTTACTTTATAATTTTCTTGAAAAGTACTTGCAGGTCTCAAGGAGAACAATGAGTTTCTCTTACGGTGGATATGACCCATGTATTAAAGTATACGCAAATGAATATTTAAACAATGTTGATGTTCAAGAAGCTCTTCATGCAAATGTTACAAGGATTCCTTTCAAATGGGCAATCTACAAGTGGGTATCTGTATTCTAATCTCTAATAAGGTCATGTTATTTGTGATTCTAGATAATTTTAACTCTAGATATATTGGGATACAAAATGTTTAAGCAGAAAATCTCTTCACTCTTTATATTGTCTGGGTAGCAGACCTTGGTCATGTGATGCGGTCAGTGAAGGGCAGATCATTTTCCAAATCCTCTGAATTTCTCAAATCCTCTTATTGTGAGGGACTTTGACCCAAATTCCTGTACATGGGCATATGGAATGAATATATTTGACTTCAAGAATGGAAAAAGAAGGACATGACAAGGATCTATCATAAATGGAAAAACCTGGTAAGTATACACTGACATTTTGCTTTTGGTTTCCTGGTGCTTTATTTGTGGTTTCTGCAATGAAGTGACATTAGCATTTGGTTTTGTATAAAAATGACTATTGTGTTATGCTTGTTATCTTAGAACAAGGATAGACAGCTGTGGAAACTGGGCAGCCTGCCACTTTGGTTGATCACCTTTTACAACCTTAATTATGCACTAGATAATTCTTTGGCATGTTTGGTTCAAACTTTTATCATCCTATCTCAAATGGATATACATACTCATACATCGTTCTTATAATCCAAATAACCAATGCTTTGATCATTGAAGAAGAATATCATGTGGACTGACCATGGTGGTACCACTAGAACCTTTTCACATGATGAGCAGGGTCATCTTTACTTGAGGTGGAACAATCAAAACTTGTCAATGCCAATATCTCACATCCAATGCTTCTGATAGTTCAAACATACCTCTGCAATTTTGGTAGTTGGAGCATGCATATTTAACATTGGCAAGTTACTAGAGTAGCATATTTTGGTAGTTAGAGTGAGTCTTCTCTACACTATGTGATTAGTAAAACTTTAAGTTCTTGTAGTTATGTCTCTTTGATTTCAGTAGTACCAAATCTTGTTTCCTGTAGTCATTTTATTCTCTTCGAGTAATGAATCAATATTCTAATGTTAAAATTATTTAGACAATCATTGCTTCTTGACAATAATACCTAAATATTCCAGTTATTGAACTCCTTATTTCCATATAGAATACAGTTGATTGCAAGGTCTAATCTTGTCACAGTAGATTGTAAAAACCAAACTTTGATGGTGGTCATATTATCTTCATTAGCACTGCTAATCTTGTACACTTCCTTTTCAACATCCACATCTTTGTCATCAAATGATTCTTCTACCACATCATCAGTTTACTTCTAAAAAATGTAATGCTATTTTGCTTGATATTATTGACATAGATCTCTCTTGTTGACATCAATGACAACTCACCTTCAACACTATATTCATATTTTAATCCTCTAATCATAATTTTTCTTTGAGTTTCTTTGTCCAAATTATTATGTCTAGATCTTTGCAAATTATATTGAAATATTTCTACACAATATTCTAGATATTCATTTTTTCGTTGTTACATCATGAATTATCCTCCCAAAGGTATTTAGAGTTTCAATAGTCTTGGTACTTTTGGTGGAAATCTTGTTTAATTTCTTTCCATGTATGAATGGTTTGACCCCCAAGTCCCATGAGCCATCTCAGTGTTGTTGCTTGCATTCTTCAATGTGGCAAGAAGCAATCAACTTTTGTGCATTAGAAAAAAATCATAACTATGACATAAGACATCAAATTCAAACAAAAATGTGTCAAGGTCCTAAGAAGCCAAACCATGGAGAGTGGACATAGATTGAAAGAGGTATGTTATTCACTGGTTCCTCTCCTCTGATATTTCTAATGGAGAACTCAAATTTTAAATTGGATAAACTTCTCTGAGCCAGACTTCCCATGATCTTTCTTAGGGCCTCTGCTAATTTTCTTTGTTGGGGTTGCACAAGATTTATTCACCCTAATTCCCTTTGACTTGTATTATAATTGCTCAGCCTCACCCTTTTGTGCATCATAAGCCTTGATAGGAGGTATGCTAATTGAATTGAATTTCCTTGAAGCTAAATTTGAAACATATTGCTTCTTTGGAGAAGGCAGCACTGGTGCAGTCACGCTCTGTAGCTTTTGTTCTTCCATTTTTGGATCAGCCAATGATTCAGTAGAATTTTTAGCATGTGCACTCCAGAAAGCCAAATGAATACATTAATATATCTGATAAATGATGTTCTTGCAGCATGCTCACCTTCAGGCTCAAATATCTCAACAGAAGTGTCAAAAACACTAAAATATGTTGGAATGATTCAGGCCTTATCCTGTACACTTGAGAATCTAGATTTAGATCATCCTGAGTGTGTACACTTGTATTCGATGTTGGAATGATTCAGGCCTTGTCTTGTACACTTGTATTCGATGAGTGTCTCAGATTTGAATGTTGGACACATCAGGCTAACTTTTGTATTTGTAGCAATTTAGAGAATGGTGTAATAGTTTCTACAAGCAGCAGGTGTGCCAACCCTTCCATGGAGTGGCTCTAATGTAAGTGGCAATGGACGTACATTATATATGCACTGACTTTTTTATTTTTCATCTGGATCCTAGGAACTTAACTGTTAAAGCAAAACAGAAAACTGGTTTCGGGAAATATTCCATATAAGTACTCTGTCTTGTATTATTGTGGTTAAAATTCTCTACAAACATGCAGGTAAAGATTTCACTTGAAAGTTGTTCAGATTCTATACCTGAAGAAATGTACAAAGCAGCATGTGTCTATACAAGTGAGGAAGCCATAATCAGTTGCCAGATAGTTGGATATCCTGCTATGATAAAATCATCTTGGGGAGGTGGTGGCAAAGGAATTCGAAAGGTATGTGATCATTCACCAAGTGTTACTTTGTTGCATTCACCAGGTGTTACTTTGTTGTTGAATATGGCTGAAGCCTTGGCTATGTTATTTTGGTATTGCTAGGAGTTTTCAAGGTTGGTTTCTAATATAGATGTTCTAATTAATCCAGGATTTACAATTTCACCACTATTATGATATTTGTATGGCAGTTTTACTTCATCACCTCTCATAATAGATCCATTGATACTTGTTGTAAAACTCTACTAATTCTGCTTGAACAAGTAGTTCATTCTTGGAACAAAAATTTAAATAGATCAAGTAAAGAAAGGAAATATAATTTAACTATTAAAAAGGAAATACAAATATGGATCTCAAATTTCTTCCTATAGTTTTATACGTGGAAACTATATACTGAAATCTGGGGAAAATGCTTATGCCAACAACCCTGAAATAGGTAGCCCCAATGACAAGTAACCCAAGCATAGACTGTAATGATGATGAGAAAGTACAGAAATAGGACAACACAATCTGGACTTTGAACTAATCCTCTAGGAAGCTTCATCAACCCAGAGATACCCACACATGTGGTCATGAATTTTACTTCAGAGCCTTATGTGACAATATTTATCTGGCACTGCTATGGTTAGGATTCACAAGGGTAGTGATAATTTATAAGATATGTGTTGGGCGTTCTAGGCATACAGGGTTCAAAATCTCTTCCCCCACTTTAAAGAATGGTTGGCCTATATGCCATATGCTGAAATCTATTTTCAATATTCTTAGCCTGTTATATAATAAGAACAATTACCATACTTGTCAAGAAAAATATCGATAACATCCTTGATCTTCAGCCAAGATGGATATAAGCTTTAGCTCCAGAAGATTACAAGTTCATAAGATGTTTTGTGGCATCTATCTACCGTGTGGCATGTTCTACTAGCAATCAGTTGTATCAAAATGTTCATCAATTTACCCATGTCTATTTATATCACAAGTATCACATTGTATGCCCGTTACAGACATGATGGCTTAATCCCTCATGTAGTTAGTTGCTTAGTTGCTTGGGCTGTCATCTACAAAGCGGCATGCACATTTTCTTAAGAGAGTTGAAAGGCACATCAGTATACCTGCATAGCATAATTACCAATTCAACAGTCCTTAAAAGGAACCATGGTCCTTATTGGCAAAGATTTGAATGTCTGTTAAAAACTCTCACTCATTCATCTTTTTGACTCCAAAGGTTGGCTTGTGTCATTCTTTGTACCCTACAACTGAAGTATTTTGAATTCAAACTAGCTGTCTCATATGTATTTTATAAGGATCAATGTTTTAGATTGGTCCCTCTCTTATATCTATTCTAGGTCCTTTCCTCTTAGGTTGTGTTGGGATTTTGCTAAGATTGCAGTCATATCATAGAGCTATATAATTTTATCTGCAGTACATTAACTAGTTTGAACTTTGCATGTATAGAATCGTGTTCTAACTCATTGCAGTTCTTGCAAACTGTATGGATGCTTTAGATGTACTGAACTAATTTCCTAAAGTTTATCTTAAGCACAAAGTCATCTACTAATGTGGTGATGTTCATGTGGCTTTGCTGGTATGTCGATGTTGTCAACCGGAATATAAAATGGGCATTAACTTATAACAATTGCATCATTTGGACTATGAAGCTTTGATTTCCTCATGTGTTCAACCATGCTATGGCCTAGCCTTTTTCTAACAGATTTATGGAAAAAATCTAGAAAGTGTAATTGCAGAGCATCTTACTTTATAAATATCTTATATATGTTAGCTAGATTTTATTGGATAATGCATCTGATTAGGTCTTGGAAAATCAATGTTCTCTATGTAGGTTCATAATGATGAAGAAGTCAAAGCCCTATTTAAGCAAGTACAGGGAGAGGTTCCAAGTTCACTGATATTTATCATGAAGGTTGCATCTCAAGTACTAAAATAATTCAAGAAATAATGAATGGCTGATAATGGAACTTGGATGACATTTCAGTTGTTGCATACACACCACTTATAATGGTATTCATTATTGAAGTGGAAATGGTTATTGATTTATGATATTTTGTAGTGAGTGAAGCATAGGTTTTTCTCTATTGTTATGTCTAATCCGGTATGAGACAAGAGGTGGAAAAGTTTGCTCTGGGCCTACTTTTCTATTTATTCATGAGCAGTTAATGCTTCTATAACACATCAGTAACATACATAACTCTGCCTCTACAGAGTCGACATCTAGAAGTGCAGCTACTTTGTGACCAACATGGAAATGTGGCAGCTTTGCATAGTCATGACTACAGTGTTCAAAGAAGGCACCAAAAGGCTGGGATTTCTCTCCATTTGTCTTATATGAATTATGTTTTTTAGTGAAATAGATTAGATGGAATATGATGTTAATGTATTTTTTATGTCCTATCAAGTTAGACATCTTAAGCACTGTGTTGAATACTGTGTTACTCTCAGGACACAATGGAATCTCTATTGCACTAACATATATACATATAGAATAAGGAAGCTTGTTACCATTATCACTAAATGCACATTATTTCAGCATTACTACTAAGCACTGGGTATGCAATTTTTGTTAAGGATGTCAGTTCTTTTTTATTTATAGATTATAGAAGAGGGTCCAGTTACAATTACTCCACCTGAAACTGTGAAGCAATTAGAGCATGGTGCACGGAGACTTGAAAAGTGTGTAAACTATATTGGGGCTGCCACTGTTGAGTATATTTATAGCATGGACTCTGGCGAGTATTATTTTTTAGAACTGAACCCTCATTTACAGGTATATAGAATTTTCTTCAGTAAGCATTATGAGCATGGAACTAATAATGTTGGATTTGAATTTCTAGTTGTCTTGAGGTGAATAGAATGGTTGCTTTATTAAGTTGACATGCCTTCATAGGTTGAGCATCCTGTTACAGAGTGGATAGCTGAAATGAACTTACCTGCAGCCCAAGTTGTTATAGGCATGGGCATTCCTCTTTGGCAGATTCCTGGTATGCACTTAGTAAGGCTACAGGTTGAATTATCTTTGTTGATATTCTATTATGACAACACTGATGGAAACCTACTATGCGCGGATGTTCTTGGTGTTTGTATGCCTTATAAATAAGACGATTTTATGGAAAGGAAGGAGGAACAGGCGATGATGCTTGGCGGAAGACAGCGGTGATAGTTACTCCATTTGATTTTGACTTGGCAGAATCTGTCAAACCAAAAGGACACTATGTAGCAGTCCGTGTGACAAGTGAAGATCCTGATGATGGGTTTAAGCCTACCAGTGGCAAAGTGCAGGTCTGAAACAATGATATTAGGGACACTTACAGAGAGATATTAGGGTAGAAATAAATTGGAATTTTTTTTTTAGAAATTAAAACATAGATACCTTTTGTGGATAGTTATTTTGTGCTTGAAATTTGTCTTGTATTTGTGACATATTTGCAGGAACTCAACTTTAAAAGCAAGCCAAATGTATGGGCATATTTCTCTGTTAAGGTATTGACCTCTCTTTGTACATAATATAACTTGAATTGCTATTTCATATTTTCTCTTGCATCTCACCCTCCAAATACATGGATCATTCTCTTGCCTCATGAAACGCCATATGGGACAGGAAGTAGTGGGTCATTGTAATGACTTCATGATGCAAAATCTCTCTACAAATTGGTAGGATCTGTATAAATTCATCTACTTCATGCCCTTCTCTATAGCAGGGTTATTAGTCTTTGCTTTCCTTCTGGCAAGATTCCAACTTCAATCACATACAGTGAAAAGTGGGAAAAACAATTCTTCATGTGCCATGTGATTCCTTTAACTAGCTATTGCATCACATCCTCCGGTTGCCATTTGCACATTCGTGAATCATGGATTTCAGATAATGTAGCTGTCAAAGTTTCCCCAAAAGACTAAAATTACCATGCCATACCTAAATCATGAAAGTGTTGAAATTTGTAACATGATTTGACTAAAATAAACTCATTTTCTTTTCATGTTCATTGCAGTCAGGAGGAGGAATCCACGAGTTTTCATATTCTCAATTTGGTATGTACACATTTATTTTCTAGTGGCTTAATAATTGCTTCTATTAAAGGTATGTACTATTCATAACAAATAGTTATGAGTTTCAGGTCACATGTTTGCTTTTGGAGAATCTCAAGCCTTTGGCCATAACTAATATGATTCTTAGACTGAAGGAAATTCATATTCGAGGAGAGATTCGTACTAATGTTGACTAAACAGTTGACCTTCTCCATGTATGTTAATAATTTTAGATATGCAACATTAACAATACATCGTGCTATGAAACTTTCTTAGGTATGGTTCCAAGTAAATCATGTGGGAAATTTTTACACTGTTATATGATAGAATTGTTTATTATAGAGCTGTGTGAAAGATGGGTGTTCATTTTTTACAGGATGTGGAATATAGAGAAAACAAGATTCATACAGATTGGCTTGACAGTTGGATTGCAATGCATGTTAGAGCAGAGATGCCACCTTGGTATCTTTCAGTGGTTGGAGGAGCACTCTATGTAAGCCTTTGAATCAGTTCAAGTTTTGTAAAACCTTGAGGGACTAGTATGTCCTGTTATTGCCTTTGTTTATCATTTACCTGATATTGAGCTCTAACATGCTCATTTTATATCAAAAATCATCAACGATGAGTGCCGCAATCATTTCTGAATATATTGGGTATCTTGAGAAAGGACAAATCCCTCCCAAGGTAGGCTGTGTAAAGCTTGTACCTTTATGGAAGGAAATTATTACATTTACAGTATAGCTTGTACCTTTATGGAGGGAAATTTGTCAGAGACGTGTCTTATGTGACATTGTGACCCTTTTAATCTTTTAAATTTGTATTAATGTATGTTTTTGAAATGCAGAATATCTCTTTGGTAAACTCTGTAGTGTCTCTCAACATTGAAGGGATCAAATATGCGGTATGCATTCCTTTAAAAGTTGACAGTCAGTTCTATCTGTTTTGCTAATTAGTTTATTATTCCAAAGTGGAATAACAGATATTATTTCACAGTGGAATAACATAAGCTCTATTTGTATATAGAATTTCATCTTTATTTGTAGATTGAAATGGTAAGGGGAGGACCAGGAAGCTATAGACTAAGGCTTAACCAATCAGAAGTCGAAGCTGAAATACACACACTACGTGATGGAGGGCTACTAATGCAGGTGCCTCTCTCTATTTCCTTATGTTTTACATTCATACCCTTTGCATTGTATGTTACAAAATAACCTCAGGATATTTGTCCTAAAATTTGGATCATGGGTTGCAATGTTATATTTGCAGGTTGCACTATTGCAGGCTTCTGTGAAATGTTGGATGATTATCTTGAGAGAGAAGAAATTCCTGGAGAAGATGAAGGTGAAGAGGAGGGTGCAAGGCTTCCTCTTTCTGAAATAAAACTTCTTGCAAATTAAATCACGTCTGCACATTCAAGGAATACTTTACATCTGGCCCCAGCGGACACTATTGTAAGACTGTTAAGTTTACTTGATTGCCATATACGGCGTGGGCATGACATGACAGTGGATGAAGAAGATGATGTGAGTCTAGATAATAATATGTTCAGTTGAATTTTATTTTCAAATTAACAGCATGGCTCACAATGTGTGTGTGTGTGGCGGGGGATCCTCTTAAAAAAATTATTCAAGTTCTTCAAGAAAGTCCTTATGTCTTGCAAATGTTATGTTGTTCATTTTAGGAATTGTTAGCTAAACACATTGTTTGGAATCTGTTACACAAACTAGATTACCAAGGAGCTCAGGCATGGTAGTACTGGGTGATAGAAATCAGCCTTCTAGGTAATCATTAGGCTTTAGGGTGACTGGAAGCAAAACTACAAGGTTTCAGGTGACAGGGTAGGTTGTTTTTCAGGATGTTCCACAATGTCTGAGATATGTGATCTTCGTACTCTGTTGAATAAAGAAGTGAATTAAAGTTTAGGCTTGGATTGTTGAGAATCCATTTTTTTAAGAATGTCACTGTAATACTATTTCATGTGGATGGTCACACAACTAATATAAGACTTCATTTGTCTAAGCTTGTTTGATTTTTCTAAATGCAACTTAGAGAGGATTGATCGCAATCCATTAATCTTATGGTCAAAGAAAAATACTAAATACTAAGGTTTTTTTGTAGAAGAAGTAAGGAACTCAAAATTTATATTAACATACTATCATGCAGGATAATAGTGAACACCCTATGGCAAAGGCCGTAGTGGATTATACTCGAAAATTGAGAGGCAAATATGGGTCATTTACTCATAGTCTTCATGGTGCATGCATGTCCACTCAAAGTGCATCATCATAAATGAGGAGGATTATTATTTTCTTCTCTTGTTCTCCTTGTTTCCATCAGTATCATGTGCTAGGTATTTCAACAAGGGGTGGCTAGTCTCTTGAGAAGGTCTCATATCCCATAGATCAAGGAGAGGAGTGCATATCTTTGTGTGGGGGGGGTCATAAAGTTCATTTTATTGAACAAAGAGGAGAAAGACCATAGAGGGAGTAGCCTTAGTTCATTGTTAAGGAACCTTACACACTAATGAATAATTATTTTGCATGGTGAGGGAAAAGAATGAATGTCGAGTATCATGTCAATATACTAGGTAGAAATCTAAAGGGGTATAAAAAATGTAAATGAAAAAATTGATACATGCAATATATAGTGAAAATAGGGGTTTTTTTAAATTGGGAAGGCATATTGAGAGGGGGTTAAAAAAAATGATTTTGGGAGGTATTTTCCAATATTTTTTGAAAATAGGGGTATTGTTTCATATGCCACGAATGAATGTGCTATGGCATGGTTTCACTAAGTGAAGACCCTGTGCTCTGCTCCCTGCAGAAGATCAGATTTTTGCAATCCATGAGGCCATCCTCATATTGTTTGGCTTTTGCAAGTGGGGAGTACTCATCCCTTACTTACGCATGCTACCCAAAACCTGGACATATACAACATGTCATCCTTACACAATTTTTAATCAACCAAACAATCATAGTTAGTCAACAAGTTCAATCATCAAGCAATGCAAGACAAGCATATCCATGGTTAGCATGATTCAAAACCATCACAGGAGGTCACAATCTCCCATAATCAACAAAAAAACTTGCAATCTGAAGTTTTAAAACTTTGTTCTCCGTCATGAGATCCTTCTCATGGAACATGGCAGCTTCCTGCCCTAGGTTTCATTGGGCACCACCATACTGCTCTGCTCAAGTCATTCTACCTGAGTCTTCAAGAAATCCTCACATGTGTGCCCATACACACAAGGGCCATTTCCTCATGGAACCACAAGTTCACATGCAGGCTTCCTCAACCTATACATAGACTCAACTTTGCCTGCACAATCTTCTTCAGTGAATTTTTTACAATACCCTGCAAGTCCCAAAAAAGATCTTACATCTGTTAACTTTCTTGGAGTAGGCCAATTCATCATGGACTCAATATTTTCAGGGTCTCCAGATATTCATGTATCTGCAATAGTGTGACCCAAATGATGAATTCTATCTTCATAGAAGTCATAGATGCTCAACTGTGCATACAGCTTATGCTTCCTGAGCAATTCAAAGCCGGCCTCAAATGTTCCACATGTTCTTCCTCATTCTTAGAATAAATAAGAATGCCATCAAGGAAAATAAGAACAAACCTATCCAGATACTTACTTAAAACATTATTCATGAGGCACATGAATGTAGCTGGTGCATTTGTGAAACCAAATGGTACCACTACAACTCATAAGAACCATACCTCACTCTGAAGGTTGTCTTATGAACATATTCATCCTGGAATCTTACCTAATGGTCACCATACCCCAGTTCGATCTTGGAAAATACCTTTTATCCTCTCACTTGATCAAAGAGGTCATCGATCCTAGGTAAAGGATACTTGTTCTTCACAGTGACTACCTTGTTCAACTTCCTAAACCAATACACACTCAGAGTGTATCATCATTCTCTTTCTCAAACTAAACTGGTGCTCCCCACTGGAACACACTTGGCCTAACATAATCCTTTTCCCACAACTCGTGCAGTTGCATCACCAGCTCTAGCAAGTCTGGTGTACTCACCCGGTAGGGTGTCTTGGACATTGGTGCATCTCCCGGCATGAATTCAACTTGTGAGATCAACGTCCTTCTTTGGAGGAATACAAGTAAATTTATCAGGAAAACATTCCTGAAATCCCGTAACATATGAAATCCCTCCCACCTAGGAGTATCATTCTTTGTTGCCTCCAAAACATGAGCTGCACACACTTTGCAACATTTCCCGCATAACTTCTTCAGCTACATTGTTGCACTCTGCCTACTAGAGGTCACTTTTAGAATTCCTTTCACAACCCTTAGGTTTCCTTCTTCATCTAAGCACGCAAAAGGTCTTATTGTATTAATCAATCCTTTTTCTCTATGTGCTTCTAACCAATCCATTCCAATTAGATTTTCATAAGAACCAGGTGGGAGAACATTCAAATATTTATAAGTGACCTGACCATTCATAACCGATGGACATTCCCTTACCACCTCATTGACATTTTCCTTGGTTCTAGAGGCTAGTTGTACTAACCATGACCTTCTATGCTTTGACTTCTTCAAAGTGCACATATCAACAAACCTAGGGGTGATATAGCTTCGAGTCGATCCAAGATCAATCAAAACAGAAATAGTTTGTTCAGTAATAATATCATCAATATGCAAGTGTCATCCTTTGTCTATCTCCACGAGACCATGCCATCTTGTCTTTGAATTCATAATAACTTCTGGCTTTAGTCCATGCCAAGGATACATGGATACCTTTATGATTCTTTATTTACCTATGGTGCAACCTTACAAGGTCCAGCATAGGTTATTCCTATAGATATACCCAATCCATCAATGTTAAAACATTTAATTTCTTATCTCCCATTGACCTTATTAACAACACATTCTTCTGTTGGTCTAAACCCTCCCAAGATTTCATGAGGCGTTCAGCTAGTCCTTCTTCTACACCATATTTTCTAAGATGAGGTTATGTTCTTCTCACAACAATGAACATATTACCTTGTCAATGGTCCAATTACGTATTTGCTCAAGCATCCATCCTATGCTTCACAACCTGCATGTATACACCATCTAAATGTGCTTTAATGCTATCTTCAAATGGTGACCCTTCATTTCTACTGAATGATGTTCTGCTTTATAGAAATGTCCTTGCACATTTCTTTTTCTTCCTTCATCTTCGTATCATCCTCAACTGACTATCTCAAGGGGACGACGAGGGTCGAGGGGGCTTGCGTCCTCGTTTATTTTGTTTTTTTTTTGTAAATCTTTCTATTTCATCCAATCTAGCGCACAACTCGCCGCCTTTTTTTCATCTTTCTAGCCCCTAAAATCTCATGTAAAAACTCTGCAGAATTTCTCTGTTTCAGCAAAAATTTCAAAATTTTCACCCACTGCATTGGAAAAATTTTAGACTTTCACCTTCTACAGCGGCTCGATCCTCTTTTTCCACCTGCCGCCGTAGCAGCTTCAGCTTCTTTTTCCTTCCGCTTCCATAGCGGCTTGACTTTCACTTTCCAGCCGTTGTTGCGGCTCGTTCTTCTTTTTCTAGTCGCCGCTACATCGGCTCTGTTTCCATCTTTCCTCTGTCGTCGCGAAATATCTTCCTTCTTCTCTCCCAGCCAAATCTTTCGCCGTAGCAGCTCGATCTTCGACGTCCAACCGCTACGCTGCATCGGAATACTTTTCATCTTCCAACCATCATAGCAGCTTCTTCTTCAAGTTTCACCCACCATCGTTGCAGCTCAAGGTTCAGCTTCTACCCACCATTGTGAAAGATTCTTCATCTTCCAGCCAATTTCCCATACTTAAGAAAAAATTTCAAAATTTCCTTTCATCTTCTTTTTCTATCCGTCGTAGCGGCTCGATGTTCATCTTTTCTCTGCCGTTACGCGTTGGCTCTATCTTCCTTTCTCTGTCATCGCAGCGGCTAAAACCTCTCCTGCATGCCATCGTTGCGGCTCCTCTATGGAAAACCTGGCCACCATTGCAGCTCGCTCATCAAATTGCAGGTATCGTTGCGGATCAAACGGTAAAACCTGTCTGCTTCATCGGCAAGAATCAAGAAATCATAGCCATCGTTGTGGCTCAATTCCAAAAATTCATCTGCTACTGTCGACTCACTTCAGTTATCTTAGCCGTCAAGGAATAATTTTCACACTTAGAGAAATTTTTGAAAATTTCTCCTGTCTGTTGAACACACACAAAGGTTGCTTCCAGCCTTTGTTAACTTCTCTTCATGGCCCATAGAGGCCCAATGCTACAACACAGCTCTGATACCACATTGTCACATCCCCACCCCTCATACCGACGATGGAGAGGATGCAACTATGGCATTGATGCTGTCAAACAAGAAAGATAGCCCCATGAACATAAAAACATAAACATGCATTGAATTAATAACATATACAGGAGTATAAAACATGCAATATATATAGCAGAAGCAATAACATCAAGCTTTCAAACATCCAACATGCTCATATTAATTCATAAAACAAATAGTTTGTGGAAATTAAGCACAAGAATAAAATTAAATACTTATCTTGTAATTGTGTTGTCCCGCAACTAACTATGTCACTACAACGTTCCACCCAACCATAGGCCAGTGCGCTCATCAATCTCTCAGCACCACTGCCACCCTCGAGTTGGGCATGATTCCACAAGGAACTAAGGAACAACAGCATCATACACATAGTCGAATACATATCAAACCCATCCAAGCCAAAAATACATTTGGGTTTATCAAGCTACTAAGGAAACGAGCTAATAGCATAAGGGTTCCTTGGACTTACTCAGACAAGCCAACAATCACACCCAAAACACTGTCATACCCTCTAACAGACAGGTCTCTTGGACTTACTCAGCCAAGCAAACACTTTGCATCGAACACACACTCAACCAATTAATCAAAACACAGCCACACACAACTACTGGATATGAGCAAAACGTTTATGGGATACTAAAATGAAATGGATGAGGGGAACAACACCCTAGAACATCAAATATGCTTTTAGGAAATGTTCTTGTGCAAATTAGACCACCACAAACCCCCAAATCGAAATCTAATCTTAGAAAATGTCTCTGAGCATTGCTGAAGAAAAAACAACCATCATTCACACCCAAAACAGGAGATCTTGGTTCCCTAACCACTGAGAAACACAAAAACAAATTTATGGGCATGGAACAGTGAGGAAAACATCAAGAAATCATGGGGAAAACGCCCAGCATGCTCAGCTGCCTGAGGAAGACCAAAAACGACCTCTTGAAACCCCCAATACATGAATCACTGCTGCACATTCACTGAACAAAACAAAAACGGGATTTACCATCTATGGCAATGAGGAAAACCATAGCAAAAATGCCCAGGGAGGATCCCAACCACTGAGCATTGCCCCCAAATCGAATTCCCCCCCCGCCATGGGAAAAATGAAGGAAAACAACAAAAGCGTGAGGGAGAATGCCCCCCCAACTCTCTCCAGCTGCCTGAGAAAGAAAACGCATGGGTGAATCCTTCTTGGGATGCTTGAGGGAGACCCACGTGCATGAGGGATGGGTAGTGAATCCTCGGTATGGGCTCTTACTTTCCCAAGAAGACAAGAAAACGTTTTTGGATGACTGGGCAGAAAAAACAAAAAAGGTAGATGAACCATTTTATGGGTTTTCCCCTTAGACGTGGCTTTTCCCATAGGCTCAAGGGTTTAATTATTCCCCCCCCCTCCCAATTCCTTATGAAACCATGCCCCCATCTATTAAACATTGCGGCGCATAGCTAGTCATGGTATTTTATTAATTTGCATTTTACATGATGTCCCGACATATCGTGCCTAGCTAGCACATAAACCATCGGCATCGATTTTAATTGTCGAAACATAAAACACTAAATCCATGGTGGGACCTTTGCCTTGAGCTCCACATCACGATTTAATACAATATTTACATCACATGCAATTTAATACCATCGGGTCAAAACCGGGGTGTTACAAAACGACAAAAAATAAAAGTGACATTCTTCCATAGAAGTAAAGTATTGTCGCCATATTATTAAGTCATAGCATAAAATCATCATAAAGAGACATTTGTGTCCTAGATAAGAGACTGCAAACTACCTTGTAAATATATTTTATTTTTCATCATCCCTTGGTTGCATTGAAACTTAATTCACATATTATGGTTGTCGTAACTATGTATTTTGTATGAAACGTTACTTAAAGCAAATGAAAGGGCTCTTTTATCCTTTATTTTTTAAGTTATTTCATTTATTAAGAAAAAAAATATTTTTACGAATTTTGGAGATTTTACAAAGCCTGAAAAATGGGTAGACAAATAATCACATAGTAGCTTTCATGGCACCACCCAACTACATCTTATATTTAAAAAAATCATAGAATAATCACAGAAACTGAGGCGGGATCGTACTCCTATTAGACCTTCTCCTAGGGTTCATAGAGAACCTTCATTTTCCAAAAAAAAAAAATTGAAAGCATTGGTAGGAGAGTGTTTCCTCACCCTGAGCCTTTGTGCAAGCATGTATCCTTGGTTAGAGAGTACATATGAAAGATTGAGCCTCATAGTCTTGTTGAAGCCACACAAGTTGATCTATCAAGTTGCACGCACTGGAGTTGTTTTGTTGAGGTGCATTATGAAAAAATAGGTAAAGATGGTCATCCAAGCGACATAAAAATCATTGTTATTCTTCTTCCTAACTATCTGCATGCCTATCTTATTTGGAGAGATGGAAGGTACAGTATTTGGAGCACGAGAAAAAAGAAAAGACACATGGGCCATGGCATCATACGCAACAGATACACATTATGTATGTGCATGCCATGAGTCTTAGCAGACTAAGATTGAGACCGCTAAACTTGAGTTATCGTTGAGTCATAAAATTTAAATTTCTTGTCGAGTTTTGACCTCTTTTTACTTGTCAGGTAGCACTTGTCTAACCCCAACTAGAGAGGTCGACAAGTTAAACTTAACCAAAATAATTTTGACAATTTTTTTTTAATAGACTATTTTGGTAGGACTTTCCACGTGATATTTTTTTACCTCAGCAATACTTACTCGTCGGTTCGACCACTTTTACTTCGATCGACTTACTCAACAAGTTTACTTCCACCCACTTACTTGACGAGTTTTACTTCGACGGGTTCACTTTGATCGACTTACTCAACAGTTTTACTTCAAAGGTTTACTTCGACCGACTTTTGGTTCCGACCAAGTGACTTCAAACAGTTCACTTTGAGTCGAACTTTTACAAATGAGATTTATTAGTCTAAAGACTTATAAAATGAAAAACACTTTTCACCGACCGGTAACTCGGAGTAAATCCAGACACAACTGTAATTCGACATATTTACAAAAACATATAACCAAATATTAAGGAAGACTCAAGTGGACCACTCTGTCGTAAAAACTAACTTTCACTCGATGAAATATTTATGGATTCTTTGTGTCTTTCACTTAACCTATAAATGTAAACAACATTTACTCAAATAATTCTGGAGAGAATGTGCAGCTAAATAAAACGTGCACTTTCTGGTTTACAATCTTCTTCTTCTATATATAGGCAAACTAAAATTTGCTTCTTCGTGAATCCACTGACTTAACATTAAAGAGTGTAATAACTATCCACCTAATACCTTAGCTTCACAAATTTAATTCGAATAGTTTATATATGAGAGACGTGAACTCTTCATCTTGTTATTACAGTGTCTGACAAAAACTAGACTCTAGGAGATTCTGCTGAGATATGATACGGACGAGATCTGATACACGTCAGCGAGTAATTAATATTTCCAACAATGAGAGAGGTGGCACTACAAATAGATGTTGACAGAATGAGAAGCTTTTCAAACTAATCTCGCGACGGTTAAGCTCCCAGGATCTTGATCTATGTTAGGATGGAATGTGTTATACTTACATATTGTATTGGTGATGGTAAAAGAGGCATAAATGCAACGAGGAATCCTACACGTCCATAGTTTGACAAAGAACGCAGGAAGGAACAACAAATACTGAGCTAATCATGAGCGATGGCTATTATGAGATTGAAAGGTTGAGAGATTGCAAGCTATTGTATGTGGCTTCGAGACTCAGTTTTTATATTGGAGTTTAGTAAAAGGGTTTCAAGTCATCACCAGTGCGCCTTGTATCTATTGGAATTAATACACCAACCGCCTCAACTCGACCATTGGAGAACATGTCTTTACACGTATTTTACTTTCATAATTTGTATTTACAGAGATCACTATTGAATTATTGATAGTTAAACATTGGCATGAGNACCCCAACCGCCTCAACTCGACCATTGGAGAACATGTCTTTACACGTATTTTACTTTCATAATTTGTATTTACAGAGATCACTATTGAATTATTGATAGTTAAACATTGGCATGAGTGTATGAACCATGGGAGAGTTTGTGTAAGAGTTGAATGTTGGATAGTTTACACAATCGCATGTCGCAACTGTATTATGAATAATTTTCAATCCAAGAAAACTGCGCAATTTGTTTACCCCTTTGTATTTGCAAAAGTCATTTCTTTTGTATTGTTTGTTAATAGAAAGGATTGAGGATTTAGGGTTACTTTCCCGCCATGAGAGAGAGAAATTTGTTAGAGGCATTAAACGATCAAGCATTCGATATCAACGACGAAGTCAGTTCCACATACACGCGCACTTTTATGGACTTCTTAGATCAATATGTGGGGCCACGAGTTTACATGGACAAGATCAGGAGTATGATTAATATGGGCCATCGTCGCTTATAGACATGGAAAATCTGTGAAACTACAAGCCTGGCTGAACTCGAAGGTTTATTCAGGATTCTAGTGAGTACTTTCAGCCATTTTCTGATGCGTTGGTGGAGGTTACAAGGAATGTGGATCCCAAGTACCTTTAGAAGGGGTAGGTTACAAGGAATGTGGATCCCAAGTACCTTTAGAAGGGGTAGCAAGCTCAAGTGGGGTTTGAAGGGAAATTTGGCTTTCACAAGCTCATCCCTAGGGAGCTTATTTCTCTGTTTCCTTGTAGCATTGTCAAAGTGGAAGGGATAGTTACAAAATATTCCTTAGTATGACCAAAGATTGTTTAAGAGAGTTCACTATTGTCCCACCGCTAGAGAATTTGCAACTCATGAATATCGAGAAATTACATCAACTAGTGTCCTACCCACATGCTTTGTATATCCTACACGAGATGACCAAGGGAATTTGTTAGTGACTAAGTTTCGTTTGTGAAAGTATAAAGATCATCAAACAATATCCATGCAAGAAGTGCTTGGAAACTCCACTCCAGGGTAGCTCCCTAGATCAATTGATGTCATTCTAGAGGATGATCTTGTTGCAATCCTGGAGATTGAGTCACAGTTGTAGGAATCTACAAACCAATTCCTAGCAAAATCTTTGGATGGAGATGGATTTGGATTTGGGTATATGGCTCAATCAATCAACGGTGAGGGTAATTCATAGTATTCCCAAAATCAAGCACCGAAGTCAATTCCAACAACACAAGTGAATTTGGAAGCAACTGAATGTACTATTGGTGTAATGACTTCTAATTCCACTAGTTCACCTAGTGCTATAGCCAATGCTGACAGCAATATTACAAGGACATTATCAAACAAGACCCTTGACTATGAGACTTTCTTGTCAACCTTAGGCAGTGAGAACCAAAATATTGGAAGGTATTCTATGTTAGGTCAGTTAACAAGAATTGCAGTTGAAAAACCACTACCTACAAGAGACTTGAAGCTTATATTACATATTTACAAGGTTTGTCTTCTCCTTCTCATGAGGAATCCTAAGGAAACAAAGAGTGAAATTAAAATGGTTGTGAGCATTCTCATGGTAAGGATTCTTCAACAACATTGATTCTAAAGGCTTGAGTAGAATATTCACATGGTAATTATAGAAAAACTTTTAAACTTTTGACAACATGTAGAAACAAATCAGAGAAATGGATGCCATGTATGCTATGGAACAATCTTGGTTGTATACATCATCGATTGAGAAAAGACCAATTAGTAACTTTATATTTCAAGAAGGGCTATCAGAATAGTATGTCACTTGGTGCAGAAAAACCACTTAAGCTTGACACAATTCTGAAGATAAAACTCAATCTATCATGTATAAGTATGGTATGCTACATTTGATTATTGGAATCCAAATTTAGTAACAAAATGCTTTCAAGAAGCTTGCAACCTCTAACATGCAACCTTAGTATAAGGATCCAGATGTAGGGTTCCTTACATGTGATACAACTGTGTTTAAGATTCTAGGATATTGTCCTTGGTTCAAATTTTTCTGATCTTCGGCTAACGGTTTCAGATGATGAGCAAGAAGGCACTATCAACGAATCTAGATTAGATATATGACATAGATTATATCTAAGTTGGTATAGATTTATCCAACAACAAAATAAGAGTAAGCATAGGCTCAAGGGGATTACACGATATGAAGTCTAAGACATGGGTAGATGAAAAGAAACAATTATTTCAACAGGAGCATCAACACAAAGGGAGCATTTTGACAAGGGGAGTAAGTATCAAATGAGGGGGGTAAATGTAATTAAATGCCTATAAGTCTTAATTGAGGAAGAAGTGAACCAACAAAATAGTTTGAAAAGACCTTTTCCATTGACTTCAAAGGGGAAGAGGTGAACTAGAAAAAAAAAACAAATTTTGACATGGAGAACTTCTAAAACAAAAAGGGGGAGAAGAGAAAAAGAAGTAAAAATCAAAGTAGGAGAATAATTTTTTTTGTTTTACTTAATATTTCCATCAATGCCAAAGGGGAGATTGTTGATCATGTTGTAATTGATGTCAATAAGTATTATGACGAAATGGAGAATCCCTATGAAGAAATGAAGAAGTGAAGAAGTAATTATAAACCTACATGCAACCCTAAGAAGTTTAAATGACAAGAAGACTTGTAGAGTAAAGCCCCTAAGGAATGTTAGATTTTTATCATTTAAGCTAGCATTATCTTGGGATCTTTAACTCAGAGAATAACAAGCACAGCAATCAAACATAAGAGACAATGAACACAAAGTTTTTCCTCAGGGAAACCATAAAGGAGAAAACCCTGCAACTTCCTCAAAGATAGAATCAGCACCGAAAGTAAAACCCCAAAACAGTAAGATGATCTCTCGATAGTAGTAGTCTCTCTCTCTCTTGTCCCAACAACTTCTTCTCTCTCAATTATGCGCTACAACTGAGTGTGAGTGAATGTGTGATAAATAGAGAGGCTCACTCTTTATTTATGCTAATTCCCGACTTGACAATAACTCACCAAGGCCGACTTCTTTAGGAGAGTCTAATAACCCCAGGGCCCCACAACTGCGGGGACTTTAACCCTTGATCAATAGGAGGGTTACCCACAATGACTTGACATGACTTGTTTACATTATAAAATCTCCCAATCAGAACATTAGGGCATGACATGACTCAATTACATTACAAACACTTCCCAGAATAAACATCGGGGTACAATACATAAGATATACAAGTGAATACATTCTAAAGTTACAATTACAACAACACTCCCTCTTAACTAGGAAGGTATTCTTTCAACACAAGTCTTCTTCTCTGTATCATTTGGATCATCATCGAGTTCTTGTCATCTTCATATTCAAGTCATCTTCACTGGATCTGTATTATCACTTGATTTGGAACATCATCATAGGATCTGGATCATCACTCGATCTGGATCATCACTGGATCTAGAACATATCTGGATCTAGATCATCTCTGGATCTGGATCATCTTTGCTAGATCATCATCACAGGTGCTATCTCTTGATTCTTCTCATCACAGGAATTTCTCCAGAACCATCCATTTTTCATGCTGGTTGTAGGCCTAGCCTCCAAGTAGGTCTTCATCTTCTTCAGTACTTATATCTGACCATGATAGGAAACTTTATTCACACAACATGTCAGAAAGGCTCTGCACTTATATCTGACCATGATAGGAAACTTTATTCACACATCATGATAGGAAAATTTTATTCACGCATCATGTCAGAAAGACTCTGCACTTATATCTGACCATGATAGGAAACTTTATTCACACATCATGATAGAAAACTTTTATTCGCACATCATGTCAGAAAGGCTCTCAACCCCATGCTAAGTGTCAATCCTAGACTAAACAAATTCCTGGTAACTGACCAGGTGCCTCCATTCTCCCATAGAATGTCATTTAGCACTTATATCTAATCATGTAGGAACCAATCCTCTCACCATGACAAAATGGCTCAGCCCTTACATCTGACCATGGAAGGAACCAATCCTCTCACTATGTCAGAATGGCTCACGGACTCATCACTTCCCCTTGGAGGGAACCTCAATCTGGAGAACACCAAGCTTCTCCCTGAAGTACTCAAACATCACTCTGGCCAATGGCTTAGTCAACACATCAGCTATATGTTCGTTCTTTGCAACATATTGGAGCTTCACTGCTCCTCTCTACACCATATCCCTAATATAGTGATATTTGATCTCGATATGCTTTGACTTGTCATGGAAGACGGGGTTCTCTGACAACTTCACACAACTCTGGTTGTCGCAATATATACAAGTAGCATCCAACTGGAGATCAAATAAATCAGACAGTAGCTTCCTCATCCATACTGCCTCACAACTGGTTGAACAGGCTGCGACATACTCTACTTCAGTTGTAATTAGTGCCACGCAAGACTATTTCCTGCTGAACCAAGAGATCACTCTTGATCCCATACTGAAGCAACACCCTGAGGTGCTCTTTCTATCAATGGCACTGCCTGCCCAATCTGAATCAACATAACCTTCCAAGTTAATCTTATGATCAGCCTTATACTTGAGCCCATAATCAACTATACCCTTCAGGTACCGTAGAATATGCTTTGTAGCAATCAAATGAACATGTCTCAGATCTGTTAGGAACTGGCTCAAGGTGTTCACAGCAAAGCAAATATCTGGTCTTGTATTCATCAAGTACATCAAGGACCCAATCATCTGACGATACATTGTAGCATCAACCGACTCTGATGAAGCATCACTCAATAGCTTCAGGTTTGATGCCATAGGTGTGGTCATGTCCTTGCAATCCATCATCCCGAATTTTCTTCAGGATCTCTACCGTATACTTCCCTTGTCCTAGGGAAATTCCATCTCCATTCTTCCACACCTCCATGCCTATAAAATAGTGCATCATCACCAAGTCCTTCATTTCGAACTCGGCAACAAGCTTCCTCTTCGTATTAGAAATCAACCCATCCATACCTGTCACAAACAGATCATCTACATAGAGTAGGAGTGTCACTGGGTTTCCATCTTCAACCTTGTAGTAAAGGTTGGAATCTGCTTTACTCTTGGTAAAGCCCAAACTGGATAGAAAGCTGTCAATTCTATCGTACCATGTCTTGGGTGCCTGTTTCAAACCGTACAGGGCTTTCTTCAATTTACACACATGAGTCTCCCTGTCATGTGTCTCAAAACCAAGTGTCTGCTCCACATACACTTCCTCTTCCACTACACCATTCAAGAAAGCAGTCTTGACATCCATTTGGTGTATCTTCCATTTCATCACTACAGCCATAGCAAGCACTAATCTGATGGAAGTGTATCTAGCTACAGGTGCAAAAGTTTCTTCATAATATATTCCTTCTTTCTAGGAGAATCCACAAGCCACAAATCTTGCTTTATATTTTTCTATGATGTCGTCTACAGCATGCTTTATCTTGGAGATCCATTTGGGAGTTACAATATACTTCCCCTTTGGTCTAGGGACAACATCCCAAACATCATTCTTCATGATCGATTGATACTCTTTGATCACAGCATCCTTCCATTCTTTCCTTTCTACCGCTTCTTCATAGTTGGAAGGTTCTTTATCGATGAAGTCACATAACAAGGCTACATACCCGGAGCAGGACCTAGTCCTTTTTCTTTCTCTGTAATTTTCTTCTAGAGCCCCATATCTTTTTGCACCTTAGATAGCTTCTCGTACCCAAGTAGGTTTCCTCTTGTGAGGATTCTTCTCCTAAGGTGGATCTACAGGTTTTTGAGATTCTTCTAATTCTTGATCTTCTTCTTGAATTTCTTCGTTCATTATTGTGTCATGAATTCTGGGTGCTTCTGTTTCTTCAGGATCTTCAACAGGTCTCTTTCTGGATTTGTTGTAAGCCGAGTCTTCGTCAAATGTTACATCCCTGCTGATGTCAATCTTCTTGAATCCTGGGAAGTATATTCTGTAAGCCTTTGAGCTTTTAGAGTATCCCACAAATATACCCTTCTTTCTTGAAGGATATAACTTTGTCCTCTTTTCTTTTGGAATATGTATGTACACTAGACAGCTGAATATTCTGAGATGGCTGACTTCTAGTTTCTTGCCGGAAAATACTTCTTCAGGTGTCATGTTCTCAAGTACTCTATGTGGAGTACGGTTCTATACATACATCGATGTTCTGGCAGCTTCTGCCCATAGATGCATGGAAATATCTTGATCATGAAGCATTGCTCTTGCAGCTTCCATGATTGTTATATTCTTCCTTTTTTCAACCCCGTTCTGTTGTGGATTATATGGATTGGATAACTCCCTCTTAATCCCTGAATCTTTGCATAATTCTTTGAATTCATTTGATGTGAATTCTCTGCCATTATCTTAACGAAAGGTCTTGATATTCTTTTTAGTGTGGTTCTCAATCAAGGTTTTGAATTCCTTGAACTTGCTGAATATTTCATCTTTGTTCTTCAAGAAGTATATCCATGTCTTCCTAGAAAAATCATCAATAAAAGATACATAGTATACATACCCGCTTAATGAACTGGATGACATTGGGCCGCATACATCAGAGTGAATGATTTCCAAGCTTCCTTTTGCCTTGCTCTCACTGCTTGGAAATGTCTTCTTTGTGTTCTTTCCTTTCGCACATCCTTTGCAGACACCTTCATGCTTTGTCTGAATTTCTAGAAGTCCTTCAACAGCTTTGCTTGCAAGTGGTAATGCTCTGTAGTGCACATGTGCAATCCTTCTATGCCAAAGTTCATTTGGTTCTACCGAGTCATGGATCAAGGATTGTTCTAGATGGCCCTTCAATTTGTATAGACCTCACTCTTGTTCCCCAATTACAACTGCATCATCAATAGTCTTCCCCTTTGGCCACATGAGAACTTGGCCATCTACAAATACAACCCTCATGCCTTTTGCATCTAATGCAGATATGGAGAGGAGGTTCTTCTTTAGTCCTGGTACGAACAATACATCCTTCATTGTTATAGACTTTCCAGAGACTATCTTATAGGAGGATTCCCCACTACCTTTTATTGGATACTAGTAGTCATCTCCAAGCTTCACCTTGTGGGGTGATTCATGTTCTGATAGTTTCACAAAGGATTCTTTGAATCCCGTCATATGTTTGGAAGCACCACGGTCTATAATCCAACCATTGCTTCCATGTGTGATGTTTCCCGTGAGAGAGGAAATCAAAACATATTCTTCATCACTTGAAGAATTGTCACTTTATTGCTTGATTCTCTTTCTGGAGGGTTCATCATCTTCTACAGCATGAGCATGATGTCTTCTCTTGTTTCCCTTCTTCTTGTGAGAGATATTTGGGTTCTTAGGACATTCTTTATCATAGTGTCCTTTTTCATCACATATCAAACATTTGAATCTGGGTCGATTCTTATTAAATTTATCAGGATGAGAATGCTTACCTTTGTGATGATTTGTTTTGCTCTTCTTGGATTGTACTATGAGAGCTTGATCTTCACTTCCCATCTTTTCTTCTCGGGCTGCTACTGGAGCATCTTCTTGAGATCATTCTTCCCATAGTTTGTTGAACTTGACTAGCTTTTTTTTGGCATAGATCCCTTGAATGAAAGAGTCCCATGTTCTAGGGAGACGATTCAAGTTGGTCATTACAATCTCTGCATTCTCCACTTCTTCATCCACTACTTCAAGTTGTTCTTTGATCTAAGAGACCCTTGTGAAGTATGACTGTATGGTCTCCGTATTCTGGATCTTCACATTCTTTAACTGGTTCCTCAAGGTCATCTTCCGGTGTATGTTCTTTCCTTCAAACAGTTTGGTCAGGGCATCAAACATAGCTTTAGGTGTCTTTAAGGAGGACACTTGTGGTATAAGGTGATCCTTGATTGAATCAACAATAATCCTCTTAGCCATGACCAATTTATTCTTGTGTAAGGCATTAGCCTCATCTCCCTCTAGAACTGGAACCTCCTTATTGATGTAGGAGTCCAACTCATTTTCTCCCAGGACTAGGGAGATCCTATACTTCCAAGCTCGGAAGTTATCAGCTCCCTCAAGATTTTCATCAAGCTTGATATGATGTGACATCTTAAATGAGTACCTAAAATGGAAATACAAAAGATTTAGATCTTACCAGGTTAAGATGTCATATCTGGATCTGGAGCTGAATTTCTGCAGAAATGGTTCAGGAGCAGATCAGGGTTTGACTTTCCCGGAGTTCTATCCAACCAAAAGATTTGATCTTGATCTCTAAACTTCGATTTTGAGGAGGAGATCAATCCAGGCCTAGGCTCACTCAAAAATTCCACTTCTGTGGAAATCCCTAAATTCCGGCAGTAGTGTCAAGTCAAAAACTGAAAATACTCAGAATCATATTCTGCTTCAACAGAAAGATGCGTCCTAGAGAGGAGAGTCAATCCAACCCTCTTTTGCTGAAAATCTGTGGAGAGAGATCCAAAAAGTAGGAAGCCCTAGTTCCGTAGCTGCACAGTGTCTTCTTCTCAGGTTAGCTCTGATACCATGTTATATTTTTATCATTTAAGCTAGCATTATCTTAGGATCTTTAACTGAGAGAATTGTAGCAGGGATTTCTCCTTGCTACAGGGGCAGGAATGGCTCCCTTCTGTCTATAGGATGGAACGGTAGGTTCCTGTGTGAAAATGCATGAAAGAAAAATGGAAAGGAAATTGGACAGAAATGAAATCAAAGAACATAACGAAATGGCAGTGAGGCCCTTTGCAAATAAGGTTAGGGCTTTGCTCCTATAACTTAGAAACAACTATTAAACAAAACGTGTTAGAAATCAAACCTGCAAGCAAATATGGGTTAGGAAAATGACTAAACTACTAAATAAAACACATAAACAAATAGTGGTATACATCTTCTTTGGTGCAATGGGCCACCATGCCCTGGCTGGAGGAAGCACCTCTCTATCTCACTCAGCAATGGAAGATCTATGGCTCAATGGGGAAGATGAGTGGATGAGAGGGGGATGTGGGTGGCTTGAGAGGCAAAGAGTCTCAAGGCATCCATGGGAAGCATAACAGTATGCAAGAGAGGAGTTGTTTGAGAGTGACCCCCACCCCTCCTTTTATAGCTTTCTTGGGGACTTTTAGGGTTTTAAGCCCTTGGTCAGGGATTTAGCCCCTTCCTCCCTAACTTTAGCTCCTTTTAGGGTTTTAGGCTCCTTTAAGGGGTTTTAGCCCTTTTTTGGAGGCTTTAGCCCCTAGGAGAGTTATTTAGGCTCTTTTTTGGGGTTTTTAAGCCCTTTTCTTCATTCTTAAGCCTTTTTGAGGGTGTGGGGGTCTAATGGAGTGATACAAGGGTTGATCATGGGTGTCCTTGGGTGGTGTAGGCCATGTAGAGCTGAGTGAGAGATTTTTTGGGTTAACATATTGCCCCCTGATGTGTGAGGGCAGGAGCTCATCGTATGGCCGACGGACATCATAGGATTTGCTCCTTAGAGGTGGTGCTTCCGGGTCTGGGGCATGGTGGCTTTTGGTTTTGTATTATTATGGTTCCCATCAATGGGTGAGATACAAATAATGCGTGACATGTATATGGATGAGGTGGGCATCCCCATGCTCGTAATAATGTCAAAAGAATAATGTGATCTATGCTCTAAAATACAAGAGCCGAACATATACAACTGATGATACAATAATGGTTGCCTCAATTAGAGGCTGAATACAATACTAATTTGAAAAACTGCTACACTGGACCCAGGGCATTCTCATGGAATGCTATATCTTTATGACTGATGGACTGCTAGATCTAGAATGGTACATAGCTATATGGACTCACTGATGGAAATTCAAAGTCTCTGTGGTACAAGTATGTTGCATCAATCATAAATCTATATAGAAGCACTGTTGGGGATTCTGAACACTGTCTCCAATGCAACCTGGAAATCACAAGGGACATAACCTGTTTAGGTCCCTCGAGTAGACTCATCAATGTGTTAGAGTCAGGTGACATCCGGGGTCTTCAACCAAATACTGCATGGATCAATACCCTATACGAATCTCAATAGTGCGATGATGTAGTTGAAGTCAAGCACGAGAGAAACAACCATCCCGAGAGGCACTAAGGACTCCTCTCAAGTGGTCCAAGGAACTCATCAATGATGTTAATGAAACCAAGGTACAGGGACCTCTAGGTCTATCCTTTAGAATATGTGTGTTGTCATCGATAGAGGGAGACCTGCCCCTAGTCAAGGCAATGATGTTTCCTTGACCAGAAGCGCGAGGAAGATAACCGAAAGGTGTGAAACAATCTGCGGACTGACCCACTGAATGGGGGAGGGAGGGAGAGGGAAATAATTGAACAGGGGCAAGGGAGTGTGGTAGACTCAAACTTCCTTTTTTCATAGTATGACGTCAAGGCGAACCAGGTGGCAAATGAAACTGACTCATGGGAATGGGATCATAGTTGTAATACCAAGAATGTCACTGCAGATGGGAGATACTTGGGGGAGGTGGACACTTTTGATATTGATGGAGTCCAAGGAAGACACATTGCAAAGTACCCTAAATAAAGGCGACCCAAAGTGGGAAGGATGCCAAACTGTTTTTTGTGGGGTGGTGTCTAGAGACACCGTTGTGGTACGATCTCGTGGATTTTTGGCGAGCCCGAGAAGGTGAATGCTCGATGGTGCTTTCAATTTTAGAGAGTTTGAAAGCATGAAGAAGACTCCAGTGGGGGCTCTTTTTCATTGGTAGTCTCCTGTTCCTGAAAAAGGATAAAAGTTTACATAGGAGAGCTCGCCCATCCTTTGAGGGATGAGAGACTTCTTTACCATTGGTAGTCCAATCAGGCCAAAAAAATTTAAACTTATACTGACTGGATGGTCATTCAGATACTTTTACGAGCATGAACGAAACCAAGTTTACTCGGCAATCTTTTTTTGATGAGAAGGCTGGAAAAGAGCTTAACAACAACCCATGGTGAGATTTTTCGTAAAGTGCAGCCCCTTTGCCCGAGAAAGCATAAAAGTATGCAGAGGGGAACGGTCTTGGCTTGAATATGCCAAGGTGGTCATTTTCCTTTAATGGTCTACATGGTCTGCAAAAGGAGGTAAATGAGACGATGTAGATGCCCTTTCCTATACTTTAGCAAGAGTGAAAGGAAGCATCTGCACTCGGCTATCTTTTCATTGTTTTTAGGAGTCAGAAAAGAGCTTAAACGAAACTCCAGTGCGGTCCACCGATTGCAGTGGAACAGGCGGTGCCCCATGCCGGGATGGTGGATAGTGGTCTAAAGGTCATCCATGCAGTATGGATGAAGCAGGTGGCTCTGAAACATACCAATACATGCGCGGGATAGATCGCGATAGAGGCAAGCAAATCGAGGTGGCTCTTCGACAAAGGTTAGGAGAGTCGTGTGTGACTTGCAGTGGACGGACTTGACTACATGTGATGTGAGTGCAAGTCTGGGGGCACTTATATGCCAAATACATGCAAGAAAAATAAATCATTTTGTGGACAATGGTCCAGAGATCCGTGTAAGGTGCAGTGGATGAAGTAGACAATTATGTGTTAAGATACAAAATAAGAAGAAAAATGGTGACCCTTAATGGGAGGTAGCCCGAAAACGCGCATGACTAGCAGTAAGGGAGAGTGATATAAGTACAGGTCTGCAAACACTTGCATTGCCATGCTATGGCTTGTAAATCGAGGTAGCTTCCGAGAAATGGTCCCGAAATTTGTTTGTTAAACATGAGACGATGGTCTCATTAGGATATTTGAGCCCGGAGCTGTGAGAGGTGTCTCGAACCGGTTCCGAGTGACTTTGGATTGGCAATGTTAAGTCATGAATTTGTTTTCTTCAGTTTTATATTTTGCTTGTGATTTGTGTTTTTAGGTTTGCTCATTTGTTTACTGTCATCAAATTTTGGTTTAAATTGAAATTTTGATTTTTGCCTTTAGATTTTTATTATTGTTTGTTTCCTTAGGTTCTGAAGGGTTCTATATGATACATATTGATTAAAGGTTTCATAAATAAAGTCTAAGAGCAAGGTTTACCATATAAACCTTATTCAAAATGGAATTAATGGCTAAAAAGCGCCAAATTTGATTTTAAAACATTATTGTAGCGCAACGGCTAAAATTTTACACTGCGACGCTACAAGAAGATCACGGGCACTAATTTTGTCGTTTTTTTCGCCAAATTTTCCCATGATTTCGCTCCTGGAAGACTAATCACATGTGTAAACAATTTTTGATACGTGTTACATCAGAAATAATTATGCAAACGGGTGTGGTCTATGACATGAAGGAGATCGTGGTTGTCAGAAGTTAGGGCTCAGCATATCATGACAGGTAGAGGAACAAGCCGAGATTGATGGGAAAGAGGTTCTCCACATATGCATTACGAAGCTGCAGGTGAAGTGGAACGAAGACAGGTGCTTAAAATCCGGAATTTGCAGTTACAGAGGGAATTTAGGGTTTTCTTAGTGCGCCAGTTGGAAGCAAACTGAAGACTTGAAGACACTTGGATAGTTAAATTTGATAGCCAGATAGTCCAAGGATTAATTTTAAACGTCTGCAATAGGCCGGGAGTGAGGTATTCCGCGTAAAATTGATCGTGGCTGTTGAATTGGGGGTTTTTCCATTAAGGCTTGTTATGTTAAAATTGATTAAGGAAAACTTTAATTCATGTTGTTAACAAGCTTTCAACGATCAGATATCAGTATAAAAGGTTTTAGATGTTTTGGCAAGTGATAAGTTCAAAAATAACAGTTACATTGAACAATTTCCATGACAAGACCAGCAAATATGGTAGGGTGAAGGTCTGTACTGTTTGTGGCGACCAGGGTTTCACAGATTTACTTGTTACCTGTAATCAATGCAATGAGTTAGTTGAGAATGTCAATTGCATGTAGACCTTGTCCGAGTATGTACCCGAGGCTGATTGGTTTTGTGCTGAATGCAAGTTGAAGCAGAAAGTTAGCACACATAAGATTGCTCTCATATCATCTCATCCCCTGGTTAAACAATCACAATCTGAATCTAAGAAGCAAGTAGTTGAGTGTACTAATGCAGAAACCCTATTGCAAAGAGATAGCTCATTAGTGGCATTAGAAGGAGCTAAGGGTGCTATTTGTGTAGAATCACAACACATAGATGTCTCTACGCATTCCAAAGGTGGTCTGGCATTTAGATGAGCATATTGGATGTTAGTTAAGTTTAGCAGCAGCTTGGTTAAAAACCTTTGGTACTCTGTTGACCTAAATTATCCAAGCTTGGTGCAAAAACATTTCCTGCATTGACAATAGAAACAAACTGTTAAAAATTACGAGAAAACAGCCAAGGAGAATCAAAGAAAGCTGACTGTCAAAACTCTAAAAAACTTGAGGGAAAAGGGTTGTTAGGTCATTAACAGGGACTTAAAATTACACAGAATTCAGCCATTGGAAAGCAAATGAAGAAAAGTAGGAAGACCAACAGAGCTGAGCCTACTGAGATGAATTGGATTGACAAGTTTCCAAGTTGTGCAGAGCTCTTTGAGAATGTTGGGTGGTTGGACTTCTTTAAGAAGATTGATGGCTATAACACCGAGGTCTCTCATAAATTTTCTCAATGTTATAGCCAAGACATGGTATCATTTGAAACTCTGAAGTTTAAGTTGACTATGGAGTTGGTGGCTGAAGCAATAGGAGTCAGAAATGAAGGAGAGTTGTGGTTCAAAAAGGTGCATTTTACCTTCAATTCCCAAAGGTATCTTTTACCTGGAATTATTCCAGACTGGAGCAAAGGAGTGCTCATCCAAAATTTCAGAGCTGAATGGGTGGAGCCCATCAAAGTCCTACAAAGCTACATTACCTGTGAAGTGATTTATGCTTTTGTATTCAAGTATCATTTCAGGTTCTTATAGCACCTGGCTGGTGAATCAAGGATGAGTCTCCCCTTCTTCTTGTTGAAGAGTTTGTAGAAAATGTCAAGCAGAATTAAAGAGCATCATGACCACACTGCACAGTCTATTTTCCATCATGGATTGATCAAGCTTATTATCAGCACTGTTCTGCAAAGAGAAGGAAATACATGGGACTATTTTCTCTTTTGGTTTGGGTTCCAAATTAAGCAGGAAGAACAGCCTACCAAAAAGCATGTGGACAAGGGACAAACCCTAATTAGAAAGTTAGGGCAAAAACTCAAGTCTGAAGATAAAAAATGTGTCAAAATTTAGGAAGTGACAGAACCTTCAAAGAAAGATGTTGAATCTCAGCAGCCTTCAGTTGACAGTAAGGGAAAAGGTTTGCTGGTTATTGAAAAAGAAACTCAGCCTGTGCAAATTAAAGCACCAGCAGAGGCACTTATAGATGAAAAAATTGTTGTCACAAAGAAGTTTGCAGTAAAGGAAGAGGATGCTAAGGTCCAACAAAGAAGCCCAATCACCATTTTATCTGAAGATGAAGGATACCTGTTGGAAGGAGATGAGGTGAATGTCAATGCTGAGACTAGGGTTGGCACACACAGGGAGTTCTCCAGTCAAGAAGATAAGACAGTCATGCCAAAGAAAAAGAAGATCAAGGTTAAATATATGGAGTTTGCCACATTTATGCATCAAGGAAAAACTTTGAAGATGGTGGGAGAGCTTTCCCCAGGATGGAGACCTAAAACTAGTCCCAAAAACAAATTGAGGCTGAACATGAAAAAGATGCTAAACACTAAGTTAAACACAAAAGCAGTAACTGTGCTTGATACTTCTTCTTCAGATGAAAAGATAGAATCTATCAAAGGTGATTGCAAAGGAAAGAAACCATTGAAAACACTAGAAGAGTCCAGCCTCACCGAAACTAAACTATCAGCTGTGTTTTTTGAATTAAGGGGTGAAATGTTGAAGGAACAACAGAAAGAAGAAATGGAAGCTTATTATTCAGAAAATAAGTTGGTAATGGATGAAAATGCACCTGATGAAACAGACAATCAAGAAAATCCAAATGTTCATGGTGTGTCTACAGAGCTGTTTCCTGAGGATGAGAACATCTTCAGAAAGCTGAACATCCCATGGTTGCTTAGTGAGCTACAAAATACAACAGCAAACAAGGTTTTTGACTCAGAAAAGGAGAATTTGCAAAGAACCATCAAGCAGTATAAGCATCAAATGGATTACATGCAAGAAACAAATGATGGTCTGGTCCTAGCTAATAGAAGACTCAGGGAGGACTTACAAGAAGTAAATGATCATTACCAAGAGCTTACTGCAGTCTCCAAGGAGGCCCTAAAAAGAAAAAGAAGCACAGATTTACAGTGTGCAGAATTGAAGCTGACTATCAAAAGCCTACAGCAGCAGAATAAGAAGCTTACAAGAATGTTAACAGATATGAAAGTTGAGCAGCAGAGAGCTAGGAAGAAGGCCCAAGCCTTAGATGGAATAGCTTTATTGGCAAAAGCTGCTAAAGACCTTTGAGTATTGTTAGTTAGGAAGTTACTTGTTATGTTTTTTTTGAGAAATACTTTATTTTGTAAATTATAATTATCCTATCGAGTAGGCTAAAAGTAGTTAGGGTTTATACCCTAACTGAATTTTGAAAAACAGTATTTAGGAAGATCAAAAAGAGAACAAGGGGTTCGATTTTTAGCTGGATTAAGGAGGTCCATTGACTTGTTTATGAGCTAAGTACCTAACTCTCATGTGTATTTGATGAACATAATTATGAAATATATGATCCATATTACCCTTCAGTCTGTGTTTTGGCTTCATTTTTAGCTTGTTTAGCTACATGATTGATAAATTCATTGCTGGTTTAGTCTTTATGCTTGTAATGCTTGTCAGTTGTGAATGAACTTCAAGGTTATATTCTGTTGGTACATGGTGATTATATTATGCATGTCTGTTCTTATTTATTTATGATTTAGTTCCTTCTTGGCTTATGAATGTATTCCCTTCAGTCACCAAACTTTATAACCAGGAAAACCTTTCAAAAAACCTAAACCCTAGTTTTGTTTGATTGAATATTTGAGATTGTGTTGCCTTGTTTCTTTGTGGCCTGGAAACAATTTCTAGCACAAACATCTTTGGTGCCGTTGCTAGGGAACGAAGTTGAAAACAGATTTTTCCCTGGGATACTTATCATTTCACTAGTTTAAAGAGGTGAAATTAAACCAGCACATCTTTAAGGCTACTTTTCACCAGTTTATCACAGTGGCTACTAGGGGAGTTGGAACTAGAAACAAACCTACTTCACCATTGCAGTTGGGTGTTACAAATCCTGAAAAAATATTGAAGACAGCAAGGAAGATTAGAAGGTCTTATTCATTACCCTCCCTATGTGACCCTGGCCAGTTGGATGGTTCATCACATTCAGCTGTGTTGAGAAAAGAAGAAGAAACCTCACCTTGGTTAAAACCTATATTCCCTGACATTAGTTTCAAAGTTTTCACTGGTCCACAATCTTTCAGAAAAGCTAAAACAGCCTCTCCTGGTAAGATACCTCTTTTTCAGTTAAAAGTAGGTAAAAATCCCTTTCATCCAGGTTCCAGTAAAACCTCTTCATCATTAAAGTTAGTCAGTCCAAAAATGGTAGCCCAAAATCAGCCTATAGACATGATGGACCGGATGGTTGCAGCCAAATATGCACCATTGGTTTTGCCTCACCCTTTAAATGCACTACGTGGAGGTGACTATCAGAAATATTTTCCTAGGTTTAATGGACAAGGGGAAACTATAGTTGAAGAACACTGGGAAGCTTTCCTTATTTATGTTGATAACCAAAACATTGAAGCCAAGGATGTGTGGATGAGAATGTTTGTGCAGAGCCTTGATGGAGATGTTAGGAAATGGTTCAGGGAGTTTCCTGCTAATTCAATCACTATCATTGAAGAACTTCGTGATCTCTTCATGAGACAATGGGGTGACACCAAGGACCATACATACTACATAACTGAGTTTGGAGCCCTTAGGAGGAAAAATGATGAAACTATTGCAAACTTTTCAAAGAGGTTTAACAAAATGTACAGTAGAATTCTTGCAGAAATAAAACCCACAGAAACATCTGCAAAACTTACATATGCAAATGATTTCGACCATGAATTATCTTTATTACTAAGAGAAAGGAGGCCTATTTCTTTACTCAATATGCAGGATGCAGCTTTGGAAGTAGAATCTAACATATTGGCTTCCAATAGACTGAAGAAGGAAACAGCTCAGCAGCTTTATGACAGAAAAGGAAAGAAGGAAGCAGCTCCTAGAAGTTCTGCTTCTCATTCTGCTGAAGGGAAAAATGATGAAATGGCTAAGTTGGTGAAAATTTTGACTGGAAAATTAAATAAATTAGAGCTTGAGAAAAATTCCAGCAAGCCTGTTCCATAGGGTCAACAAAATCCTAACAATCAGAACCAGTTCAGAAGACAATTTGCTCCCCGTTTCATGCCTAGAGAACGAAGGAACAATGATATCCAGCGGGAAAGGAGAGAAAATGAGGACCAAAGAGTGCCACCACCTCTTCAGAACAATGTTGTTGATGAAGAAGAGGTTGATGATGAGCTGATCTTTGAAGATACTGACCAAGATATGAATCATTTTGGAGAAAGATTGTCTGGGGGTTTTGTCACTGAAGAATAGTTTCTAAATGCAGAATGCTGTGATGCTGACATGTTCGAAATGGAGGATGATTTAAGTCTGAAAATGACTGTTGTAATTGCTGAGGTATGTCAAAATGAACTCAAGAAGACTGGGAATCTGAGGTCAGGTCCAAAAGATGTGGTACAAATCCCAAAGAAGAAGGCAGTTGTTCCTGCTAAGCAGTCATCTGATCCTGTGATAGAAAAAAGACAAGTTTCAGAATAACAAAAGAAGAACACAAAGGTTGAAGAGGTAAATAAAATTGTTCAGAATTTCAACCTGGAAAATGAATTAGGCAAGTTAAAGATTCCTGTACCTTTAACTGAATTAATGAAAAATCCTTCATATAAAGAATTAGTTCTTAAGATGATTAATTCAGCAAGTAATCAGCCTATTTCTGATACAGTAAATTTGCAAGAAGAAAATCCTAGGATTTTCATTGGATCAGCCTTGGCTAAAAAGACTGAAAATGAAGTAGGTGCTTCACCTCCTTTCTACATCACTCTAGCAGTTCATGAACAAATGATACACAATTGTTTGTTATATTCGGGAGCATCACACAATTTAATGCCAAAGGCTGTTATGGAGGCTTTAGGTCTGAGTATCACCAAACCCTATCATGATCTGTATGCATTTGATTCCCGAGAAGTGAAGTGTTTAGAGGTAATAAAAGACATGGTTGTTAGTTTGGCTCAGTTACCCATGAAAAGTGTGATCATGGATGTAGTGGTAGCTGATATTACACCTAAATTTGGGTTACTTCTTTCTAGGTCTTGGGCAAAGAAATTTGGTGGGACCTTACAAATGGATTTATCATATGCTACTATTCATGTGTTTGGAGGAGAAAATAGAAGGTTGTACAAAGAGCTTCAGTTTGCCTATATTGTGACATGTGACAAGAACCCTACCAACCACCCATTGTATGTTGTTGATAAAGACCTGGGTACTTGCATGTTACATTTCAGTGAGGATGAAAATACTACTGGTTTGTTATAGGTTGAAAAGCAACAGCCAGTAAAATACAGCAGGGGACAGGAGGATGAGCTGTGGCAATTATACTTTGATGGATCCTCTTGCAAAGAAGGCGCTGGAGCAGGGGTTCTTCTTATATCCCCTGGAGGTGAAACAGTAAAGCTGATGTATAAATTAGAGTTTATTACTACAAATAAAACTGCTGAGTATGAAGATTTGCTGTTAGGTTTGAAAGCTGCTAAAGATTTGGGCATTCAGCATATTTCTGCATTTGGCGACTTCGAATTAGTAGTTCAGCAGGTGAAGAACAACTATCAAGTGAAGCAGGGTTTACTGAAAGTCTATCGAAATGAGGTATGGGACATGATTGAAAATTATTCTGTAGCTTTTAACATTACCTACATTCCAAGAGACCATAATCAGACTGCAGATTCATTGGCTTTGGTTGCTACACACTTTAGAATTCCCAAGACCACTCAGTTGAGATATCCCATTGAAGTGAGGTACAGACCATCTGTACCTGATAATGTAAAGCAATGGAGAGTGTTCGAAGACGACATTGAGATTAAGAGGTTCCTAGAGCTTACTCATGAATTTTCAAATTCCATGATTGATCAAGAGGAATATGAAGAAGATGGATAGGTGGAAGAGGTTGCTGAAAATGAAATTGTTGGACACAAAATCATTGAATTAAAAAGTAATTTCATTCCAAAGGGTTTGGTACCTTTGGAAATGATTTTTTCAAAAGATGATACACTTTTAAAACCTGTTGTATAGTCCTTAGAAGAAAATGTGGTGGATTGTAACATTGGCTCTGCAGAATAGCCTAGAATGGTAAAAATTTCTAAAGCACTTACAACTAAACAAAGAAGCAGGTACATTAAATTGTTAAAGGAACACGTTGATGTTTTTGCATGGTCTTATGAGGAATTGAGAACCTATGACACTGGAATTATACAGCATAAAGTCCCTTTAAAACCAAATGCCAAACCTTTTCATCCGAAATTGAGGATTAATCCAGCCTTGTTTCCTGTTATTGAAAAAGAAGTGAAGAAGCTATTGGATGCCAAGATCATAGTACCCCTCAGGTACTCTTCATGGGTGGATAACTTAGTTCCCGTTAGGAAAAAGAATGGAGAAATCAGGTTGTGTGTGGACTTTAGAAATTTGAATAGATCTTCACTAAAGGATAATTATTCTCTACCTAAAATTGAGCAAATATTGCAAAAAGTAGTTGGGGCACAGAGGATCTCTATGGTTGATGGTTTCTCAGGGTACAATCAGATCTCTATGCATCCTGATGATAAGGAGAAGATAGCTTTCACTACTCCTTGGGCAACTTTCATGTATGATAAGATGCCTTTTGGCTTAATGAATGTTGGAGCCACCTTCCAGAGGGCTATGGATATTGCTTTTGTCGGAGAAAAGGACAAGTTTGTGGTAATATACTTGGATGATATTATTGTTTTCTCACAGTCAGATGATGAACATTTGAAGCATTTGAAGTAGAAATTCCTGAAATGTAGAAAATTTGGCTTGTCCTTGAATCCAAAGAAGTCACACTTTGTTGTACAGGAAGGTAAATTGCTTGGTCATTTAGTGTATGCTGATGGTATAAGGATTGATCCTGAAAGGGTAAAAGCTATATTGAAAATAAGTTTACCAAGGATTAAAAAGGATGTCCAATAATTCATTGGTAAAATCAACTTTCTGCGTTGGTTTATACCAAACTTTGCTGAAACTATCAAACAGATCACAGTCATGCTGAAAAAGGATCAGGAAGTCAGGTGGACCACTGAGGCAAAGAATGCATTTGAGAAGATCAAAATGGATCTTACTGAAGCTCATGTATTAGTAAGCCCATATTTTACCAGAGAATTTCTTACATTCTCATTTGCATCAGAGGATACAATAGCAGTTGTTCTGTTACAGAAGAATAACGAAGGATTGGAGCAACCTATTGCATTCTTCAGCAAAACTCTCAGGGATTCTGAATTAAAATACAGTTTCTTAGAAAATCTGGTAAAAGCTTAAATTTTTTCAGAATCTATGTTCTGCATTCTAAAGTTATTTCATTTGTGCCTAATGCTACTATAAAAGATATTTTAATACAGCCTGATAGTGAAGGGAAAAGAGGCAGGTGTATTGCTAAAATCATGGAGTATGATGTAGATATCAGACCTACCAAACTATTCAAGGGACAAGGTTTACCCAAGCTGCTGGCTAAATCAAATTGTCAAGCTCTGGGATTGCATGTGATGGCTGAAGAGTTAGCTCAGGAAAAAGATCAAGCAATCTTGGAAAAAGAGAAAATCATGGACTATTATTCAGCATCCACATGGTATGCAGACATTGTGTATTTTCTGTTGTTTTTACAATGTCCTGAGCATTTAGATAGAAAAGCTGCTATATCTTTAAAGCTTAAAGCTACTAAGTATTGTCTAGTAGAAGAGCAGTTATTCTGGAAGGACCCAGGTGGTATTCTACTCAGATGCTTGGATAAATCTGAAATTGAAGGAGTAATTTCTAAATCTCATGAGGGTGCTTGTGGGGGTCACAAGTACTTGAAGACAACAACATATAGGATTTTAAGAGCAGGATACTATTGGCCCTCTTTGTTTGTAGATGTTTATCAGTAGGTAAGAGCCTGTATCCCTTGTCAGAAATTTGCTGGAAAACAAAAATTGTTTTCATTGCCCCTAAAAGCTATTGCAGTAAGTGCTCCTTACCAGCAATGTGGTCTAGATTTTATAGGGGAGATAAATCCATCTTCCTTGGGACAACATAGGTGGATTCTAACTGCAAAAGACTTCTTTACCAAATGGGTGGAAGCCATCCCTACTAGGAATGCCACAGACAAAGTAATCATGGAATTTATGGAAGAAAATATCCTTAGTAAGTTTGGCTGTCCTCAGAAAATAGTAACAGATAATGTAAAGGCTTTCAAGTCCAAGGAAATAGAAACCTTTTGTGAAAAGAATGGTATCTTGCTGAAGCATTCAACTCCTTACTATCCCCAAGGTAATGGTTTAGCTGAATCCTCAAATAAAAACATCATTCAGAGTATCAAAAATTTGCTTAAGCATAATAAGAGATCATGGGATTCTATGCTGAAATATGCATTGTTGGCTGATAGGATAACAGACAAACAAGCAATTGGAACTTCCCCTTTCCAATTAGTGTATGGCATAGATGCAGTTTTTCCTGTTCAATTGGGAATCCCAGTGATGAAGTTTCTTCAGCATTGCTAGGAAGAACCAAATGATATGCAGAGAAGGATTTATGAGATGATAGAGTTGCAGCAAAACAAGGAAAAAGTGGAAGAAAGTGCACAGTTATACAAATTGAAGATCAAAAGCAGATTTGACAGGAAAATCAAAGCAAACACTTTCTCAGTTGGTGATATGGCTTTAAGATGGGATGCCAAGAAAGAGCAAAAAGGGAAGCATGGTAAGTTCGACAACCTATGGTTTGGCCCTTTCCTAGTATCTAAGATTCTGGAAAATAACACTTTTGCCCTGCAGTCTTTGGAAGGTGAGGAATTGTCAAGTCCAGTCAATGGACGATTCTTCAAGCATTTTTACAGTCTTTGAGGGGATTTTCACTTTTCATTGTATATACCGGTGTGAGTGAAGCATAATAAGGACTCCATAACCCAATGGAAATTTTGCAGACTAGTAGGTAGCAAAAGAGAAGGCACTAGTCTACAGGTTCTTGAAGCTTCACAGGAAGGACTTCTTCCCGCAGCTAGAGCCAGATGTTAAATCATGAATTTGTTTTCTTCAGTTTTATATTTTTCTTGTGATTTGTGTTTTTAGGTTTGCTCATTTGTTTACTGTCATCAAATTTTGGTTTAAATTGAAATTTTGATTGCTGCCTTTAGATTTTTATTATTTTTTGTTTCCTTAGGTTCTGAAGGGTTCTATAGGATATATATTGATTAAAGGTTTCATAAATAAACTCTAAGAGCAAGGTTTACCATATAAACCTTATTCAAAATGGAATTAATGGCTAAAAAGCACCAAATTTGATTTTAAAACATTCTTGTAGCGCAATGGCTAAAATTTTACACTACGGCGCTACAAGAATATCGTGGGGCACTAATTTTGTCATTTTTTTCACCAAATTTTCCCATGGTTTCGTTCTTGGATGACTAATCACATGTGTAAACAGTTTTTGATACATGTTTCATCAGAAACAATCATGCAAACAGGTGTGGTCTATGACATGAAGGAGATCGTGGTTGTCAGAAGTTAGGGCTCAACGTATCATGACAGGTAGAGGAACAAGCCAAGATTGATGGGAAAGAGGTTCTCCACATATGCATTACAAAGCTGCAGGCGAAGTGGAACGAAGACAGCTGCTTAAAATCTAGAATTTGCAGTTACAGAGGGAATTTAGGGTTTTCTTAGCATGCCAGTTGGAAGCAAACTGAATACTTGAAGACACTTGGATAGTTAAATTTGATAGTCAGATAGTCCAAGGATTAATTTTAAACGTCTGCAGTAGGCTAGGAGTGAGGTATTCCACGTAAACTTGATCGTGGCTGCTGAATTGGGGGTTTTTCCATTAAGGATTTTTATGTTAAAATTGATTAAGGAAAAATTTAATCCATGTTGTTAACAAGATTTCAACGATCAGATATCAGTCTAAAAGGTTTTAGATGTTTTGGCAAGTGATAAGTTGAAAAACAACAGTTACATTGAACAATTTCCCTGACAAGACCAGCAAATATGGTAGGGTGAAGGTCTGTACTATTTGTGGCGACCAGGGTTTCACAGATTTACTTGTTACCTGTAATCAATGCAATGAGTTAGCTGAGCATGTCAATTGCATGCAGACCTTGTCCGAGTATGTACCAGAGGCTGATTGGTTTTGTGCTGAATGCAAGTTGAAGCATAAAGTTAGCACACATAAGATTGCTCTCATATCATCTCATCCCTTGGTTAAACAATCACAATCTGAATCTAAGAAGCAAGCAGTTGAGAGTACTAATGCAGAAACCCTATTGCAAAGAGATAGCTCATTAGTGGAATTAGAAGGAGCCAAGGGTGCTATTTGTGCAGAATCACAACACATAGATGTCTCTACGCATTCCAGAGGTGGTCTGGAATTTAGATGAGCATATTGGATGTTAGTTAAGTTCAGCAGCAGCTTGGTTAAAAACCTTTGGTACTTTGTTGACCTAAATTATCCAAGCCTGGTGCAAAAACATTTCCTGCATTGACAATAGAAACAAACTATTAAAAATTAAGAGAAAACAACCAAGGAGAATCAAAAAAAGATGACTGTCAAAACTCTAAAAAACTTGAGGGAAAAGGGTTGTTAGGTCATTAACAGGGACTTAAAATTACACAGAATTCAGCCATTGGAAAGAAAATGAAGAAAAGTGGGAAGACCAACAGAGCTGAGCCTACTGAGCTGAATTGGATTGACAAGTTTCCAGGTTGTGCAAAGCTCTTTGAGAATGCTGGGTGGTTGGACTTCTTTAAGAATATTGATGGTTACAACACCGAGGTCTCTCATAAATGTTCTCAATGTTATAGCCAATACATGGTATCATTTGAAACTATGAAGTTTAAGTTGACTGTGGAGTTGGTGGCTGAAGCAATAGGAGTCAGAAATGAAGGAGAGTTGTGGTTCAAAAAGGTGCCTTTTACCTTCAATGCCCAAAGGTATATTTTACCTGGCATTATTCCAGACTGGAGCAAAGGAGTGCTCATCCAGAATTTCAGATCTAAATGGGTGGAGCCTATCAACGTCCTACAAAGCTACATTACCTGTGAAGGGAGGTATGCTTTTGTATTCAAGTATCATTTCAGGTTCTTACAGCACCTGGCTGGTGAATCAAGGATGAGTCTCCCCTTCTTCTTGTTGAAGAGTTTGCAGAAAATTTCAAGCAGAATTAAAGAGCATCATGACCACACTGCACAGTCCATTTTCCATCATGGATTGATCAAGCTTATTATCAGCACTATTCTACAAAGAGAAGGAAATACATGGTACTATTTTCTCTTTTGGTCTGGGTTCCAAATTCAGCAAGAAGAACAGCCTACCAAAAAGCATGTTGACAATGGACAAACCCTAATTAGAAAGTTAGGGAAAAAGGTCAAGTCTGAAGATAAAAAATGTGTCAAAATTGAGGAAGTGACAGAACCTTCAAAGAAAGATGTTGAATCTCAGCAGCCTTCAGTTGACAGTAAGGGAAACGTTTTGCTAGTTATTGAAAAAGAAACTCAGCTTGTGCAAATTAAAGCACCAGCAGAAGCACTTATAGATGAAAAAAAAATTGTCACAGAGAAGTTTGCAGTAAAGGAAGAGGATGCTAAGGTCCAACAAAGAAGCCCAATCACCATTTTATCTAAAGATGAAGGATACCTGTTGGAAGGAGATGAGGTGACTGTCAATGCTGAGACTAGGGTTGGCACACACAGCGAGTTCTCCAGTCAAGAAGATAAGACAGTCATGCCAAAGAAAAAGAAGATCAAGGTTAAAGCTATGGATTTTGCCACAGTTATGCATCAAGGAAAAACTTTGAAGATGGTGGGAGAGCTTGCCCCAAGATGGAGACCTAAAACTAGGCCCAAAAACAAATTGAGGCTGAACATGAAAAAGCTGCTAAACCCTAAGTTAAACACAAAAGCAGTAATTGTGCTTGATACTTCTTCTTCAGATGAAAAGATAGAATCTATCAAAGGTGATTGCAAAGGAAAGAAACCATTGAAAACACTAGAAGAGTCTAGCCTCACCGAAACTAAACTATCAGCTGTTTTTCTCGAATTAAGGGTTGAAATGTTGAAGGAACAACAGAAAGAAGAAATGGAAGCTTCTTATTCAGAAAATAAGTTGGTAATGGATGAAAATGCACCTGATGAAACAGACAATCAAGAAAATCCAAATGTTCATGGTGTGTCTACAGAGCTGCTACCTGAGGATGAGAACATCTTCAAAAAGATGAACATCCCATGGTTGCCTAGTGAGCTACAGAATACAACAGCAGACAAGGTTTTTTACTCAAAAAAGGAGAATTTGAAAAGAACCATCAAGCAATATAAGCATCAAATGGATTACATGCAAGAAAAAAATGATGGTCTGATCCTAGCTAATAGAAGACTCAAGGAGGACTTTCAAGAAGTAAATGATCATTACCAAGAGCTTACTGCAGTCTCCAAGGAGGCCCTAAAAAGAAAAAGAAGCACAGATTTACAGTGTGCAGAATTGAAGCTGACTATCAAAAGCCTATAGCAGCAGAATAAGGAGCTTACAAGAAGGTTAATAGATATGCAATCTGAGCAGCAGAGAGCTAGGAAGAAGGCCCAAGCCTTAGATGGAATAGCTTTATTGGTAGAAGCTGCTAAATACCTTTGAGTATTGTTAGTTAGGCAGTTACTTGTTATGTTTTTTTTGAGAAATACTTTATTTTGTAAATTATAATTATCCTATCGAATAGGCTTAAAGCAGTTAGGGTTTATACCCTAACTGAATTTTGAAAAACAGTATTTAGGAAGATCAGAAAGAGAACAAGGGGTTTGATTTTTTGTTGGATTAAGGAGGTCCATTGACTTGTTTATGAGCTAAGTACCTAACTCTCATGTGTATTTGATGAACAGAATTATGAAATATATGATCCATATTACCCTTCAGTCTGTGTTTTGGCTTCATTTTTAGCTTGTTTAGCTACATGATTGATAAATTCATTGTTGGTTTAGTCTTTATGCTTGTAATGCTTGTCAGTTGTGAATGAACTTCAAGGTTATATTCTGTTGGTACATGGTGATTATATTATGCATCTTTGTTCTTATTTATTTATGATTTAGTTCTTGCTTGGCTTATGAATGTATTCCCTTCAGTCACCAAACTTTATAACCAGGAAAACCTTTCAAAAAACCTAAACCCTAGTTTTGTTTGATTGAATATTTGAGATTGTGTTGGCTTGTTTCTTTGTGGCCTGGAAACAATTTCTGGCACAAACAGGCAACTAATTGTGCTACCCCTGAATTGTGGTGAAAAAATGTTGAAAAACAAAAAGGAAAAAAAAACTACGCTATAAGGGACTCATAGTGGTTATATCAGGCATAGGCTCTCTTAAGGTGGAGCCCGTTACGTGGCTTCTTCAAAAGTTGACCATCTAAGTCAGCGAAGAGGTATGCCCCCTTGCCGAGATGAAGGTCATTGGCAAGGCAGGGTGACAGAATCTGGTCTTTTATGGGAAGAACTGATTCCACACTATGGTTTAAAGGGAATGGGGTAAAACCGAAGGCGGTATTACATATATCTCCGTCATCACGTAAGCGGTGCAACGGATAGATTAGGTGGATCTTTCACAGTCAATGAGAAGGAAGGGAGACTAGTGCTAGTGCTTATGTAAATGGTATTGGTTGTGGCTTTGGTTGCCTTGCCCCCAGTCTCTGTTGGACGAAGAGGGGCAAGCCTGGAGATGGGAAGAGTCTTTGATTGACCCAGAGGTAGGTGTACCATCATCTCAATTGGATGGACATCAGTCAACACATCCTAGGGCCTTAGAGGTCGGGTAGGTGGTTCAAGGTACCACATAGGATCTCCCAATGTGAAATCCTATAGATTGCAGGTTGCCAAGGCAAACTTACTCATGATCCCGGATGGTAGGAAAAGGAAATGGAAAAGGAAAAGGATCATGTTGATCGGGAATGAACCCCAATGTTTCCCGGGTAACTGAGGTTGCGGCTGTGGTTGTGGAAACAACGAAAGAGACAGGTCTGATGGACCGTCGGTGATGGTGGAGACAATAGGGTCGGTTGAACTGGGCATCATGTAAATGGACATGGTGTCTGAAGAAGGAGGTGGGGGATGAACTTCTTCGATCAGGGTGACCTCAGATTCAAAGGAATGTTGTCTAAGGTTGGCTAAAGCCATTCAAAACTTGGGAAAGTCTTGGTAGTGGTGAGAATAGTGTCCATACAATTCACAAAGGACACAAGCATGGTTTGTTCTAAATGCATTGTTTCTAACTATTGGTGCGGTTGGAAGTTCAACCACAGGGAGGTTTTCGGTTCTATCCATGGCATCCAAATGCTCACGGATCATTGGAATCTCAGGGAAGTTCTGAGTTGGATGGCCCTATACTTCGCAAACGGTGCAAGGCGAGATTTTTTGTGGATTTGCGGTAGCTTTCACATTCTTGCCCCTGGCCTTTTTTGGGTGGGGCGGTGTGGTTGCGGGTGCGGTGGTTGGTTTTTGAGGGCCAAGTGGAGGATGAGACTCAACCACAATAGGTTGTATAATGGTTAAGACTACCTAGGGCATTGATGGTTGAGCTGGTGGATTAAGATACCACACGGGAATTCCCAATGTAAAGTTGGGTAGGTTCAGGGTGGCCATTACCGGCTTGCTCATGACACCAGGTGGGGGAAAGAGGAAGGGAATTGTATGGACTAGTGAGGAGCCCAGATAACTCCCTGCTAGTTGTATGTGGGGGTGTGGTTATGGTTGCGATTGCCCGTAATGCTGTGCCTGCGAGTGATGTTGCGGCTACTATTGGTGTTGCGGCTGTGGACGGTGTTGCGGTTGCGGTTGGGGTTGCAGCTACGCTTGTTGTTTGGGTGCAGCGGTGCTAGATGAGACCATGCACAATTCTGCAGTCTCATTTTGTGTCAGTGGCAATGACACTAAGGGGAAATGAGTCATCTTGGTGGTATCGACAACCAACCCAGGGCCCACATTCAATAATGGGGAGGCTGGTGTGTTGTCAACCATGGTGTTGATTGCAGGGACAACATTGGCGCATGCGGTCATCCCTGGTGGTTCAATGGTGTTGATGGTAGGGATAGTGTTAGCAGGTTTCATTAACCCTTGCAGATCATGATAAGTGAGCTAATAAACCATCATGATCTTCCCTTTGTGGGGGAACATCATGAGGTGGAAGACAATTGATGTGATAGCTCTCATGGTGCACATATAACTTCTTCCAAGGAGAAGGTAATAGTCCAATTGAGCATTGACAACCTCTATGTCAATTAGAACTTTCTTCTCGGCTAATGTGATGGGGACGTGGGGGAGGATTCCTTGGGTTTTAGTGGGATGGCCATCATAAGCCCGCAGAGTTGTGGAAGATGGTTGCAGAATTGGGGATCCAAGTTTTTGCCAGACTAGGGTAGAAATAATACACGTGGATGCCCCCTCATCCACTATGCACCGGTGCACAACCAGATTCCGGATAGACACCAGGATTGAAAGGCAATGGTTGATGGCATGCGCGGTTCTCCATTCTCTGTGTCGAATTTGATCAACTTGGAGTCGGAGGGGTCTATGGCCCCAAGGGCCGCTAGTAAGGATTTCTGCTGCGTTGGGCATGTTTTAAGTACCTCAAGAGCAGACATGGTCATTGGTGTTTGGGCCAAATCATCCACGATGCTATAGCTGACGGTAGCTCTATCCGTGGCATTATTGGCAACTTGGCATATGGGGGGGCGAGGGAAGGGAGGTAACTAAAGAGGTGCATTGACCGATTTGGACGTAGAGGCTGCTAATGTGTCAGCGGGTTCGATGGTGGTTCTGTAGTGATTCCGTCTAGTTTATATGTTGAACTCTTCAGTTGTCATGGCTAGCAAGTGGTGGACACCTTTTTTGGCCATGGGAGCTGCCCCCGGAGCGTTGGGATTAGGTTGGGGAGGGGGTGCGGTTGCCACCATTCCTTGGACTAGCAATGGGTTTTGGAGCACCATATGAGGAGGTCCTTGTGGTGCCAGGTTGGGTTGGGCTTGGTCCATTGTGTTGGTGGCATGTTGCACCTCATTCTGAATGGCATGCTTCACGCGACCCATGAAGGGACACTCGAATGTGTAGTGCCCATAGACCTCACAGAGTGTGCATGGTTGGTTTGTACGCAACAGAGTGTTGCGTCTTGGTGCATTTGGTTGTGGAGGATTTTGGGTGGGTTGGTTTCCCGCGGCATTATTGGGGGGGGTTTGGTTGTTGACCACCTCCTTGCAGTTGACTATTGGCTTGGTTTAGGGGTTGGTTATTTCAGGCATACCCTTGTTGATTATTGGGGGTTCGTTGGTTGGGACAGTTTTGTTGTGCAAATACTTGTCCCAACGAAGCAGGTGGAGTGGGGGCGGGGGCTTGAACTGCTTGCACTGGTGGTGCATAATAAATTTGGGTAGACGACAGTGCCACAAATGTGGGAATTTTCCCTGCGTATTGTTGTTTCTACCATGCCATGGCCTAAGCCTGTTGCGGTGGCGCAGGTTGTGCATAGGAATTTGTTGCCCCAGACTGGGAAATCATTCTAGTGTAGTCTAGAGTTTGGTTTTGGTAAGCAACATTGGCAGTGTTGCTTGGTTGTGGTGGAACTGTAGGTGGTGTTAGACGGTGCTGTGTTTGTTGGGAGACTGAGCCTATGATGCCATTTGTAGCATGGCATGCCCCCCGTGCATCCCGATAGGAGGTACCCAGACGAGGAGGGTCTGGAACGATGGTGTACAGGTATCCATACTAAGTGTAGATCAGGTCAAACTATTGGGCTTTCAGTATTGCCTCCTCTTCGGATTGAGGACGTTCGTATGCAACGTCCTTTGCTATGGGTGGGAGCAAGGTTTTGAGAAACCAATCCAAGAAGATCCTGTCGTCAAGTTGGATTTTGCACAAACTACGACATCACTGCCACTCATGGATGTGGTCAGTTATATGTGTCGCAGTGCTCTGGTGATAGGATAATAGGATATCCACCCCTTTGTCATATCTGACAGGGAGTTGGAAATATTGTAGGAACATGAAAGCTAAGGAGTTGAAATCTGGGTACTTGGCTTGCGGTAGCTCAATGTACCATTTGGCTGCCACACCTGTGAGGGTGTGTTGGAACAATATTAGCCTGATCGAGTCATCAACGATGCTATTTGAGGAGCACCATAGATTAAATGTCATAATGTGATTTTGGGGACACTCCCCTACCTTGCCTTCAAACTTGGGAATGTCTGATGGCAACTTGGTTGGCATGGGAGGCCAAAAGGTTTGATGGCGAATGGGGTCGTTTGTTAATTGAGCCAAATCAGGCAAGTTAAGATGAGCCATGAAAGTCAGATTTGACCCCAAGTTAATGTGAGATGGGGCAACAATGGTGGCGGGGTTTGTAGGTGTATAGTGCACCTGCATGGCTGGGGGCACTTGTGGTGGCAACATTGTAGATGGGCCAATGCCCACAAGTGTGGTGTGAGGGATAGAGTGGATGGAAGGGACACTTCCCCATGTGTGACAGGAGGGACAGTGTCTGTGGATGGGGTACTACCCCCCTGTGTGATAGGAGGGGCAGTGTATGTGGAAGGTCCACTACCCGCAAGTGTTTCAGGTGGGACAGCCTGAGTGGTTACTATGGGTGGTGGCAGTTGATTGATGACAGTTTGCATGACCATGTTGGGGCCACCTGTAGGGTTGTTAGTGACAACTTGTGGTGTGAACATGGGTCCACTACCTATGGCTATGCCGAAAAATGGATCCAGGTTTGCACCAGCCATGGGGCTTCATGGTGTAGTGTGGAGTTCTGGTTCAGACTGATATGGGTTTGAATTTGAATCAGAGGTTGTGTGGCCTTCTGATTATGTGAGAGGTCATCAAGAATGGTCTCGACGGTGTCGGTTCAATGTCCCAAATTATGGTTGTTCGACTCTTAGGTGTGAGGAAGAGCATGGGGGATCAATTGTGTTATATTTATGTATCAATCTAGTGGGAATGATATTTTGGACCCGGTTTCAATGGCTTCCTATTGGCTGTAGGTGGTCACTCAGCCACCAAGACTTCTAGAAGACAGTGCTTGGATTTTTCCTCACGGGCGTTTCTACTCAATAGGTGGGGGTCGTTTCCCATTTTGCTTGGCAATTCCTCTCAGCAGCCAGCTACTTTGGGGTTCCCGTGGTACTCCTCACAATGAGTTTCTGGGCTGAGCCCAAGTACTTCCCACGGTTAAGGTAGTCTGGGACTTATGTCCTCAAAGACTGCAGATTTTTGAAGTTAGTGTAAATTAATAAATTTTAGTGGCTCTCTCAGCGTCATGAATTAAGTGGGGTTGATTACGTGGTATGGTGTATATGTGTTGTTGTTTTTCTATTATCAGGTGGTTGCAAGTGGTTTATGAATATGTCGTAGAGTTCACATCATTATGAATACAAGTAGTAAATAAATAGAAATCATGTAAACAGATACCATTGTTTTTACCCTGAATGTTGATGGCCTAACTAGGTGACTACCTTACACCTATATTCTTCTTCAACCAAGAGAAGGTGTTGGGATCTCAACGCAATGGGACTAAGCCCATCCGTAGATCCACAGGTCACCTCTCGGATGCTAGGTTGGTCAACAGGGAGGATGATTAGCGCCATGAGAAGCCCTCCTTCTCTACCCCCTCTACCTTCCAAGTCATCTATTTTTAATAGTGTTGAACAATATTCAGTGAAGGGCCTATTACTATACGAGCTGTACCCTTCGTCTTATCCTAGAATACCCCGAAGGGTGATGACTAGGTAGAGGAGGAAGGGTAAGCAAGACTATTAATTTTATGTCAATTTTAGTTAAGCTACATTCATTAAGCCATTTAAAAAAAAAGACTGAACTTACACTTTGTTTGTACATGAAATTGAAGTAAATTAAAATAGAAATAGAAATGGAACTACTGTGCTGGACAGAGGCGGATGAGCCGCACTGAAAGTCCCTAACAACTTAAAAATTAACTTCTGAGTGATAGACCGCACGTTTTGTGCCAAATGTGGCGAGGGGGTCGCCTATTTTTTCCTGAAAAGGCGAGGGGGTCACACAAATTTCACAGACAGAAGCGGTCTGCCTTTCTGAAGGAAGTCACACCTTTCGGGGGGGGAAGGGTGACCTGGTCACGCCTGTGAGGCTTAAAAGAGCAACCTCATCCCCTGTTCATGCCTGATAGGTGTGACCTGCTTTAGATTTGGGGTTTTTCTGATCCTGAGTCAGATCTGGCCAACAGTAACCTGTACTGTGGCCAAACAGACTGGGATTTGCCTTGCAGAGGCTTCAGCAACAATAAAAACTGAAAATAAATAGGATTTAAACTATATTTAAAAAGAAATTTTAAAACTAGGGCATAAACTAAAAAAACTTGAAATTTCAAAAACCTGAACCAGGGATCCTGTGGGATCGACCTGGTATGGTCACCAGTTCTGTAGCAGGGATTTCTCCTTGCTACAGGGGCAAGAATGGCTCCCTTCCATATATAGGAGGGAAGGGTAGGTTCCTGTGTGAAAATGCATGAAATAAAAATGGAAAGGAAACTGGACAGAAATGAAAGCAAAGAACAAAAAGAAATGCCAAATGAGCCCCTATGCAAACAAGGTTAGGGCTTTGCTCCTAGAACCTACAAACAACTATTAAACAACAATAAACTTGCAAAACATGTTAGAAATCAAAACTGCAAGCAAATATGGGTTAGGAAAATGACTAAACTACTAAAGAAAACACATAAAGAAACAGTGGTATACCTCTTCTTTGGTGCAATGGGCCACCATGCCCTGGCTGGAGGAAGCACCTCTCTATCTCACTCAGCAAGGGAAGAGCTATGGCTCAATGGGGAAGATGAGTGGATGAAGGGGGATGTGGGTGGCTTGAGAGGCAAAGAGTCTCAACGCATCCACGGGCAGCATGACAGTATGCAAGAGAGGAGTTGTTTGAGAGTGACCCCCACACCTCCTTTTATAGCTTTCTTGGCAACTTTTAGGGTTTTAAGCCCTTGGTCAGGGATTTAGCCCCTTTTTGGGGCTTTTAGCTCCTTTTAGGGTTTTAGGCTCCCTTGAGGGGTTTTATCCCCTAAGAGAGTTATTTAGGCTCCTTTTGGGGGTTTTTAAGCCCTTTTCTTCATTCTTAAGCCTTTTTGAGGGTGTGGGGGTCTAATGGAGTGATACGAGGGTTAAACATGGGTGTCCTTTGGTGGTGTAGGCCATGTAGAGTTGAGTGAGGGATTTTCCAGGTTAACAAGAATAGCAAAGCACAGCAATCAAACATAAGAGACAATGAAAACAAAGTTTTTCCTTGGGGAAACCATAAAGGATAAAACCCCGCAACTTCCTCAGAGATAAAATCAACACCAAAATTAAAACCCCAAAACTGTAAGATGATCTCCCAACAGCAGTAGTCTCTCTCTCTCTCTCTCTTGTCCTACCAACTTCTTCTCTCTTAGTTATGCTCTACGACTGAGTGTGAGAGAATGTGTGATAAATAGAGAGGCTCACTCTCTATTTATACTAATTCCTGACTTGACAATAACTCATGAGGGCCGAATTCTCTAGGAGACTCTAATAACCCTAGGGCCCCACAACTGCGAGGACTTTAACCCTTGATCAATAGGAGGGTTACCCACAATTATTTGACATAACTTGTTTGCATTATAGAATCTCCCAATAGGAACATCGGGGCATGACATGACTCAATTACATTACAAACGCTTCCCAGAATAAACATCATGGTATAATACATAAGATATACAAGTGAATACATTCTGAAGTTACAATTACAACAACAAGAAAAAACAAATAAGTCGTATTTAAATAAAATTAAATGCAATATGTTTCATAAATATGGAACATAATAATTAGTCAACTCAATAAACATTAAAATAATGAATAAAGATGAAACATAATAATTATTCAGTTCAATAAACATTAAAATAATAAACGGGCCCAACTATGTATAAATAAGAAAAGATCACACTTCATTTGGAGTGTGTAAAAAAGGAAAAATAGACGAAATTGAAAAAGATTGATTGGGGATAGTAGTATGAGAAAGTATAGAAAAAAGAGTATGGAGAGACCAACTACTTTTTGATCCAAAGAAATAAGAGGAGCTAGAGAATATCATGGGGATTTATCTTTTAGGGTGACAACGTGAAGTTGCTATACAATTTTTTGAGAATGAGGTGTTTTTGGGTATAATTTCCAATTTATCGGCCAAGAAAAAAGTCAACATATTTTCTCGGTAGAGAATTGTAATAGTTTTCAGGTGAGAATTTAACTATGGTTAACATTTTCTCAATCGAGAGTTTAGTTATGTTTAAACAATTTTTCGGCCGAGAATAATTAAGTTTCTCATCTGAGAGTATGGCAAGATTATTCGTATGAAACTCTCGAACAGATATCTCAACTGAGAGTTTAGATTCCTTTTAAACTCTCTCCCGAGAGTGTATTTGTTATATAAACCACACACCTCCCTTGCTAGTCTGTGTTTGTCTTTATTGAAACCCTTGGAGGGGCACACGCCCAACACACTTCTAACTGTAGACCCACCCATCCGTTATTTGAGCCTAAGTGGGATTATCATGGTTTTTTTAATACCTGTGACTAGTGCTTGTTAAGGCAACATATAGCTACGTATCCTTAACGAATCTGTTGTTGGCTCTCAAAGTAACTCTCTAATGGGCACTGATACATAGAATTATTATTATGAGCAGGCACTGACACCCAAACGTGCTCTTAAAGTGACTCTCAAACGGGCATCTAGACCAAAGGGAGGGTATTTTGAAGAGGAGGATACCAATAGAAATGAGAAGGAGGTGGGGAAACATATTATGTTAGAAGACCCTTTGGCGATGAGGCAATTTTCCCAAAGGATTCTCTCATCAACTATGAGGATTTTGGAACTTCCCTTTAGTCAACGACTCCATCCCTAATACCTAAACCCTTTTGAAACCTTGTTTAAATTCAATATTTGAATGGAACAGAGTCATCGTGGAATCAATCCAATGCTCCTAAAACCCCGCTAGCATATTTCGTACCTCATGAACTCCTAGTAAATGACCACACGTCTCTTTTCCATATAGAACCTGTAACTTATTAGAGTGGAAGGCTACATCAAGAAGCAAAGAGTTCTCAATTTTTACATCAATTTTGGAACCACCTGCAACTTAATTTACTATAAGTTAGCTATAGAGCTGAATTTATTTGAAATTTATATGTCCTGTATATTTTAACATTTCTGCATTCAAAATGTTTATTCTTTTTGAATTCAATTATTTTATTATTTCTTCATTTCCCTCTTAACACCATTCTTATTTTCTTCATAGGTCTCATAAGATGTAAAGAAATTCCTTTTGTCCTAAATTGCTAGTTATATGTCATATTTGTTCTAGTTTTTTCCTTCGGGAAAACCTGTAACAATGCTCAACATCTTCAATTAGAGTGATAACCACCCCCTTTACCAGTGTCATGCATTCTTCTTCAATGACCTTCCTCATATTCATGGAAAATTCCAAGTTTATGTCATCACTATATCCATTCAGTTTTATGAAGAAATCCAGCCAAGCCATCTTCTAAATTCCTTGAGCACATCGACGTTTTAGTATAATTTTGAGTGGTATGTGGGTTATATTTAATAAATTCCCCCCATTTATTGATATCCATACATGTAAGGTCGTTGTCTTCAAGCAGGAAGGCACTACTCTAAAGAGTTTGGGCATAGTAGCCATGGTATTAGAATAGAATAACACCCTACTAAATGAAAGAAATGAAAAGGAGTGGGTTCTATCCTACCTATCTACCCACCTTACCTAACACAAAGGAATGAAGAAAGCGGGTGAAGGAGAGAGCGTGGAAAGCTGTCAAAAGGGAAATTTCCAGGCTAAAGGTTTAAGATGGGTCCATAATAATTACTAGGACTCTTATCCCAAATGAAAATCTAATAGTAATAGGAGTAGAATACCTGCTAAAATAGTACGTCTAGTTATTCTAGGCAGGCCGCAAAAGTGACCATGAATGAAAAAAGGAGGGAAAAATGGAAAAAGGAGCAAACTATGTTCTCTTATCTCTGAAAATTTAAAGTCTCATCTTTCCACAAAAGGATTTCCTTTATTCTACTTACGAGACAAGAGTATGGCCATTTTATATTAATAATACTCTATTTTTATGGGGAATGTAGGATTACACTCCAAACCCTAACTCTCTAAGGTATTATGAAACCTTAAAATAGAGTATTCAAAAAAATAATGTACAAATAACTTAATTAAGGTTGCAGTGGCATTACAAGCACAAGTTCTCTACATTTCCCACTAAAGACATCCATATGTATGAAGGTAATCTTAGCTTGGATGTTTCCATTGACCTATGCGATGATTTTGAATGCTTGTCTCTTGACGACTTCAACTTCTTGGTTGCCCCTACAATCACTCTATATAGAGATAGAACCATACTTTATCTCCAACACAAAATTTGTGGCTAGTCCTATGCTAGTCATCACAAATATTTTACTTCTCTTAACTCCTCACACTACTCCTTCACCTTCAAATGAATATCCCTAATCCTATATATGACCCTATTAGCTTTATTTTCCTCCCGCAATTCCTACTCATTCTCCTTCTGCGGGCCATAAGTAACTTCAAAGGATGATGGTAGTAAATCCCAAAACAAGTTTCAAGTTGAGATTTTTGGGTGGGAAAATGTACTTCTATGTTATAGGAATGTACTAGGGTCAAGGAGGATAGGGAAAATCTAGGGTTGATGTAGGTTTTTTAGGGTCTGCTAAAGGATGGTCGAAGGAGATTAGGGTTGCTAGGTAGAGGGTACCATAGAATGGGGATATTGAAATATCTTGTTTTTCTATCAAGATCAAATCAATGGTTACCAGAGGTTCTACACTATCATTTTTGTACCAATGATTCTACAACCAACATATTGGGGTTCCAAAAGTTAATCTAGTTTATTGAAGGAAGAAAAAGCAGTGGTCTCCACTTAAGTCCACTAGTACATATAAACGACAACATTGAGGTATGCATTTTTAAATATTGACTTAATTAAATACAAAAGAAAATTATGGACAAGTATACTCCTGTATCTAAAATTTCAAGCCTATCTAAATCTTCCTCATTCTGGTTATCCCCAATTGCTAAAGACATGTTATGATCAATCCTTTGTTTTCTTCTTTGTTAAAAATTTTCCTTTATTCTTCATCATTGTCCTACTATACCATTGTTTCCTACTTCACATTTCGAATCACTGAAAGGATTTGAAATATGTATTTTTTAATAGGATGCCAAGTTTTTCATAAACTAACAGAAAGATTGTTATGTTAATTTCATTGCCTATGCCCTATATTTGGTAAACATATTTCTAAATTGTGATACAAGAGGTGTAGGAATGTCTGTAGATTGATTCTCTACATATTATTTTGGTAAAGACTTGCATTTGTTGATAAACTATTTACAAATCAGGTCTTTAGATTTGATCGATTAAAGGAGAGATTGTCTAGAGACTATAGAACTTTTTCAACCCAAAAGTAAGACAAAAAGATCATACTAGTACCATATCAGTTCCAGATAAGTACAAGATTAGCATAATTGGTGCCAGACAGATCTTCTAAAGGGAATGTTTCTTGAATTTAAAGAGCATTTTTTGATAGCAATTTTCTGTATATTTACTTGGACATCAGTTTTCTACAGTTTGCTCATTTGCATTTGTTATCGAAAATGGTGGCTAGTCGTTATGAACCAAATAATTCAAAGTCCAGAGGCAACACCAGAGTAAAATGCTTGGGTTTGGGGGAATGTTAGGCCTCGTATTTTGATTAAATGTTGAACCTTTGTTATCGTTTTGACATTCCTATGATCATCATGTATGAATAACTTTGATCCAAACCCTATCCTAAGCGAGATTTTAAGGCATAAAACTTGTCTTTAAGTAATCTCCTGTCTTTAATTGGTTTTGAAGAGTTTTTAAAGAAAAAAACTCATTTATAATTAAAAATATGGATTCATGTACCAACGTTGGTTTTCCAATAACAATGCAACAAGAAATGGGATGATCCTAGGTTGATGGATTCATGGAAATATTCAAATATATGGGTGCTAAGAAGAGTGGTCAGGGCATGCCTTGTTTTGAACAAAGAACAGTTACATTAATGTATTGCCTTATCTAATGGCACTTCATGTCATGAGATTAAGGCAGACAAAGATATATGTTATCTTCTCTAAAAAAAGTGCAAATTGTTAAAACTGCTTCAAGAAAATATTTTCTATTTCTAGCATGCTTTGAAATCAGCATAGATTATGTAATAAATTATATCTTTATCTCATAACTTGTTGGTTATAGCCACAAGCTCTAATTATAAGTGTATAAAAAGGCACAAGTTCTAATAAGAAGGGGTTGGGGAAATAGATGATAGATAGTGTAGAGAACAGAGCATGATCCATCTAGAAGAATGTAATAGATTGTTTGTTGATGGAATAAAATAGAAACGCATTGCTTCTTTTGTTTTATATATATATGGTTTGTCACAATGATAATTTATTGGCATGGGTTGATTAGTTAATATTAAAATTATCAATGCAACTTGAATGGGAAGGGCCCCCTGCCCAGGATTGCAGTGCATCGTAAGATATGGTAGAAGAGGACCATAGATTTATTTCAGAATTTTGTATTGATTTCTAGTAATTTGATTCCAGTTATTCTATAGGTTCTTAAGTTTTCATTTTATTACAACAGTTAAAGAGTGGTGAATGCGCGTTTGGCAGTTTGAGTGGTTTTGATTTCCAGGATCTAGTTTTCATTTCATAGCAGAGTGAGTTATGTGTTGTTTTCGATTCATTTGGATGAAGTGATGAAGCTTTGAGATTATGAAGATTGTTTATTGGTCTATAACCCTTTCCATTCGAATAGCTAATTGACAGTCAAGATTGGCTTTCATAAAGAATTGGTTTAATAACAGGGTTGCAAGTTAAGCTATATTGTGGAATCCATAACAATGGGTTCTAGATTGACTTGAAAACTTTGTATTTTATGTTCCACATTCTTGTGATAGCCCAAAAATAGATATGATAAAATAATGGATAAGAAGGTGTTGACGGGCGTATTTGACTAAGCCCGCAACGGGGGAAAACGACCCAGTTTGGGACCCTTAGAACAGGCTCCAAGCTGTTTGGAATAGCCGCTCCCAACAGGTTTAAAGGCTCTGTTGGCCTGGGATCCTAGAAGACTAATGCTTACGATTAATGCTACTGATATTTAGTGTCGATCCTATTGTTATAATTACAAAAGTTGACCTAAGTTATATATTACAAGAACTGAAAACTGTTAAGTTAAATTACTCAAAACCATTAACTCTAAATACATAAGTAAGACCTAAATCTGTACAGGATTCATATACTTACAAAATCATGTTATATTTATGTACAGATGTACAGTAATTACATAAAAGGATAAACTGAAAATAATTAATGAAAAAGATCTGACTCCACAGGGTTCTTTAGATAGTACAAAGACAAAAACTGAGTAGAGTATAATTCTAATTTAATACCTATCCTGATCAGGAGCAAGAATTAATTTAACCTGCAGCCAACTGTTGTTGATAAAAGCACTGTACGTAAACATTTGTTAATATTTAAAGAAATTCAAATATTGCAAATCATACAAGCCT